>ML829670.1:19556-31846 GCA_009831015.1 Picea engelmannii
TCTTCTCATGCACACGTTGCTGCTATCTCTTCTAATCTTGTGCAAGTTCTCAGATCCCCAAGGGATTTTATCTTTCTTCTCCCATAGATGGAGAATATAATGCCTCCTTGGATTCCTGCTCAAGCAACCTCTTGCTGAGTCTTTCTAGGTGTTTAGCAACCCAGTGAAGATCCTTCAGTGGATACTTCCTCCAGCTCTGGAACTCAAAGAGTTCTCTTCTCCTCTGTGCCTATCTGCACATTGTCTCTATGCCCACCTGGCAGAGTATCTTCTCAAAACTTCCAACAGTTTTGTCCTCCTGTGCACCTATGCACCCACTCAATGCCCACTTGGCAGAGCTCTTAGAATCCTCAGTGATTCTGGTTCCTCTTAAGAACTTCCAGCAGGGTTCTTCTCCAACACAACCCGTGCATATGCTCAATGCCCACTTCGCAGAGCTCTACAGAATTCACGGCAGAATTCTTTCTGCAACTGTGTTTCTCATACACAGCCTTGCCTCCAAGGTATTCAGCAACCTTGAGGTATTCTCCCTGAGTTGTTGACTTCAGCTTCTATGCCGCAGCACGTCTCTATCTGAACCCGTAGAATTCATAAGTGCATCCTATGTGCACTGGTATTCAGAGTCCGCAGCACTCTGTCATGCCCTCCTGACATGAAACCTCAAAGACCTCTCAAGCCTGAAACCAAACAACTCCTGCAAAATGCATCAACATAACATACATCTACAACATACATAAAGAACACACACAGACATCCACATAACACAGTATAATGCAGGAAAAACTGCTCTTTGTATTAAAATGGAAAATGCCTGTAATTACAAGGTGTTCTCGAGCTCTCTCTGGCTCTACCCTTACAACCATTACAACTACTCCCCAAAATTAGATACCAAATCTCTTTTACTTGAAGGGGCTCTTCGAGTGCTTCCCTCCAACCTACCTACCCTATTCAATTGCATTGAATGGGCTGTCTAGTCCAGAATCAGATCTAGATCTCAGCCATTACACACATTAAAGGCCGATCTACTCTACGCCTGCATAAAGGCACAACTTCCTGGCTCAATAGCCTAAGCATTTAAATTACATTGAATTCAAATTTAGATGAGGTTGCGCCTCTCTTTTAGCGTGCGATTTGAATTCCCTGGCATGGCTAGATGACATGGAGAGATGCTCTTGCATCAAACTCTTCAGCTGCAAAATCATGAGCTCCTGCTCATGAGCTTCCCCTCTCAGCTATTGGAAATCCTCCTGGATCCCAAACAAATATCTGGAGCTTCCCATCTGCTCCATTCTGTTGTTGTTGCTGCTTCTGTGCTACTGTTGCTACTTCTTCTCTTCTGCTCATCCTCTCTTAGCTGGCAGTCTCTGCTGATCGGATCATCAGCTCCATGATCTCCTCGATCACTTCGTCCAGCTGCTCCAATGGATGGTCCTGTTCATGCGGTCTCCTCAGCTGCAAAATTTTTTGGCACATGGGAAGTTCATCATGATCTCCCATACCTTCCTCTTCGTCTTCATCTGTGGCCTCAAGTTGCCACTCTGCTACAGACTTCAGCTCTACAGTCTCCCTTTGACTGTCTTGTTGTTCACTCACCTTCCCTGACAGCTCAACTTCTTTCAGTTCTCTTGCTGGCCCTGGATTGTTCAACCAATCCTCCATCATTTCTAGCTCCATCGCCCATGGAGTGATAATTTTACCTGCCTGCTCTTTGGCTTCCTTTGCTGCTAGCTTCAGTGCTATAGCTTCATTGTTTTTAGCTCCTTGGTCGAAATGATAGAGCCATTCCTCAGAATGCTCATCATTCCCTTCATCTGCTTCTGCTTGGGAAGATTCCAAAGTCTGCTCTAATCCCTCTTCTTTCCTTACAGTCACCGTCAGCTGTGACTGTTCTTTTGCTATTGCTGCACCATCTACAACATAGATTTTTGCCTCCTCCAAGGCAAATGGTAGGAATATTCCAATTCCCCAAATCATCAAAAAATTATCCTGATCTTCCTCCTCGATCAGTTGCATCTGCTGAAATAAACCCATCTCTGAATTCATGAGACCCTCAGACAGTCTCATCTGCTCGGTCAGCCCCTCAGGCTGATCAAAACTCTTATGCTCATCCCTGCCCACCTGGCAATATGGGATGTCGCTACTGCCCTCCTGGCAGACCACGACATCAACTAATCCCATCTTCATCAGCAACCCTTGCTGAAGTGAACTCACCTCCGAGTCCATGAGACTTTCAGACAGTCTCGAACTTTCATCTCTACCCACCTGGAAATCCGAGATGCTTTCGCTGCCCTCCTGGCAGTCTTCGAGATCTTCAAATGATCCCAATTCATTTTCAAAATAATCAAGACTTCTCCCAGTCTCTGGTTCATAGACATAAATTACCTTTTCCTCTATGTCCTTGAGGTTTTCAGCAAGTCTCAACCACTTTCTCAACAGCCTACGCTGTCCTCTGACCATCAACTCCTTGACTGGCCACTTTGATTTTGCCTTCTTCATGGGCAATTCATGCATCTGTCTCGACCTCCTATCCTGCCGCATCCAGAGTTCGAGCTTCTCTATGTCTGCTTTTAATTCATAGAGCTCTTTATCCCTTTCTTTATCCAATTCTGCAAGCTTTTCTGCCTTTCTTTTCTTCCTCCCAGCATGCCTATGGTCTTCAGTAACCATGGTGCTATCTTTTCCTGCTTTCCTAGCAAACCTACTGTCACTCTGCATCCCGAGTGTTTACAGCTTCATCCTACAGTCTCCCTGACTATCTACCTAATTGCTACCTACCTCTTTGCATCTCTTCCCTGAAATATACAGACAAGAAATCAGCTCTGATACCACTTGATGTGTATCAGAGTGCTCCTTACCTCTTCCTGCCTCTTCTTGCCTAAGATATACAGACAAGAAAATAAGCTCTGATACCACCTGACACAGGCGCAAGCCACCTACACCTACAACTCCTCCCCCGCTCACAGGATCATTCAAAATCCCTTTTCACTAAGCCGAAGCGGCTCCTTGGATTCCCTCGGGAATCACTGAGAAAATCTGACCCACAGGTCTTCTCTTTTCCTGCCTCGGCCTCTGCACCAAACCGCGATCTTCCCTGATCTAAATTTTAAGCTGTCGGGGTTTTGTCCTTCCCATTGTCAAGATTATCTGTACTCTCAAATTCTCGATCACCGATGGGCTCTCTTCTGACCTTATCCCCTCTTGGCTAGGATCTGGTCCATGTGACCACTTCTCATAAGACCCCAGCCTTATGTCTTTCTATCGGGGTTTTGGGTTCTAATTTCCTGATGAGCTCTTTTCTCCGTTAGCCCTCTAGGCTAAGCTCTGGGTCCACATGACCTCTAACTCACAAGACCGCAGCCTTGTCCCCCATCGAGGTTTCAAGCTTTCCAATTTCTAATTGCAAATGTCCTCAGGACTCGCGATTCCTCTAATCCCGACGCGCCCTTTACGCGTTATCCCTCCTAGTTAGGACCCTGGCCAATGTGACCACTATCCCCGTGACCTCAGTATTATAATCCTCGTCAGGTTTTTGGGGTTTCCAATGCCAAAATGCATTGGCTCATGGGATTATCGATCCTCGAATCCCGATAGGCTGACAGCTAGCCCCTTAAACGGCGACTCCTTCCTTCTTCGATACATTAACAGCTGGCTCCCCCAGTGGCTCCTTCTTTCCTTCCCGTCATGCTGACAGCTGGCTTCCACTCATCAGGGTTTCAGCCTTCGTGGTTCCAAAATGCGCAAACACTTTGTCACCAGGATCCCTGATATCCTGATGACCCAAATGACAATCAACAACTTCCTGTTGGGACTTTTCTCGATGGCGTCGATTTCTTCCACGCGTACCCTCTGATGGATGGTCTCGATTTCTCTGGTGTTTCGAGACTTGTGATGTCCCGGTTCTTTCGACCTCAGGAACCCTGATTTCCCGATGTCCAATATCCCAACTCTCCGTGGATTTCTGACACTTGTCTCCCCTAACGGATGGCTCAGATTATTCTGGGTAATTCCCCATGGAAATCCACGATATCTTGTCTTCGAGATCCCCGATATCCGGATATGCGATATCCCAATGCCAGATCTTCGATGCTGGATGATCATGCGACACGTGTCTTTCCGCAAACCAACAGTTGTGATTCTTTCGCTGTCTCTGGATCTAAGATGTCCTAATCTTCTTGACCTATAGAATTTTGATATCCCGATACCTTCACCTCTGGTCAGGACTTCTCCTCCTGGTCACGAGGTTAACTCCCTCACAGATTCTACAGATCCGATGACTTTCAGCGATCCTGAACCAGATCTAATGGCTTTGATCCATTCTCCTTGCCTGTGCTCCTCTGGTTTCTCCATGGACACGAACACCAATGGTCCAGATCTAATTTCCAGCCGATTTGACGGCTACTGTTGCTCCCTCCTGATCTTGAGCACTTTCTTCCTATGCTTGGAAGAACTCCAAGTCCTCAAAGGATCAGACCTTTGTCCTCCTTTTTCTCTGCGAACTCCTCACTCTGAGTTCTCAATTTCATTTATAAAAGCACTGTCCCTCTTGAGCTTTGGGAACTTTTAACTCTCCAAAGAGTTCTTTAGTCTCTGCACTCCTTGCAACCGCCTCTTTGCGTGAAAGCACTGTTCCTCCTGAGCTTTTACCTTTGAATCCTTGAAGGATTCTTCAACTTTTTCACTACTACAGAGTCTTCTCATGCACACGCTGGTGCTATCTCTTCTGAGCTTGTGAAAGTTCTCAAACCCCTAAGGGATTTTATCTTTCTTTTCCCATAGATGGAGAATATAATTCCTTCCTGGCTTCCTGCTCAAGCAACCTCTTGCTGAGTCTTTCTGGGTGTTCAACAACCCAGTGAAGATCCTTCAGTGGATACTTCCTCTAGCTCCAAAACTCAAAGAGTTCTCTTCTCCTCTATGCCTATCTGCACACTGTCTCTATGCCCACCTGGCAGAGTATCTTCTTAGAACTTCCAGTAGTTTTGTCCTCCTGTGCACCTATGCACCCGCTCAATGCCCACTTGGCATAGCTCTCAGAATCCTCAGTGATTCTGGTTCCTCTTAAGAACTCCCAGCAAGGTTCTTCTCCAACACAACCCATGAATATGCTCAATGCCCACTTGGGAGAGCTCTACAAAATTCATGGCAGAATTCTCTCTGCAACTGTGTTTCTCATACACAGCCTTGCCTCCAAGGTATTCAGCAACCTTGAGGTCTTCTCCCTGAGTTGTTGACTTCAGCTTCTGTGCCACAACACGTCTCTGTATGAACCCGCATAATTCATAAGTGCATCCTTTGTGCACTGGTATTCAGAGTCCGCAACACTCTGTCATGCCCTCCTGACATGAAACCTCGAAGACCTCTCAAGCCTGAAACCAAACAACTCCTGCAGAATGCATCAACATAACATACATCTACAACATACATAAAGAACACACACAGACATCCACATAACACAGTATAATGCAGGAAAAAATGATCTTTGTATTAAAATGAAAAATGCCTGTAATTACAAGGTGTTCTCGAGATCTCTCTGACTCTACCCTTACAGCCATTACAACTACTCCCCAAAATGAGATACCAAATCTCTTTTACCTGAGGGGGCTCTTCGAGCGCTTCCCTCCAACCTACCTACCCTATTCAATTGCATTGAATGGGTTGTCTAGTCCATAATCGGATCTAGATCTCAGCCATTACACACATTAAAGGCCGATCTACTGTATGCATGCACAAAGGCACGACTTCCTAGCTCAACAGCCTAAGCATTTAAATTACATTGAATTCAAATTTAGATGAGGCTGCGTGTCTCTTTTAGCGTGCAATTTGAATTCACTGGCGTGGCTGGATGACGTGGAGAGATGCTCCTGCATCAAACTCCTCAGCTGCAAAATCATGAGCTCCTACTCATGAGCTTCCCCTCTCAGCTGTTGGAAATCCTCCTGGATCCCAAACAAATATCTGGAGCTTCCCATCTGCTCCATTCTGCTACTGATGCTCCTTCTGTGCTGTTGTTGCTGCTTCTTCTCTTCTGCTCAGCCTCTCCTCACTGGCAGTCTCTGTTGATCGGATCATCAGCTCCATGATCTCCTTGATCACTTCATTCAGCTACTCCCATGGCTGGTCTTGTTCATGCAGTCTCCTCAATTGCAAAAAATTTTGGCACATGGGCAGATCATCATGATCTCCCATGCCTTCCTCTTCGTCTTCATCTGTGGCCTCAAGTTGCCACTCTGCTGTAGACTTTAGCTTTGTAGTCTCCCTTTGACAGTCTTGTTTTTCAGCCACCTTCCCTGACAGCTCAACTTCTGTCAGTTCTCTTCCTGGCCCTGGATTGTTCAACCAATCCTCCAGCATTTCTATCTCCATCTCCCATGGAGTGATAATTTTACTTGCCTGCTCCTTGGCTTCCTTTGTTGCTAGCTTCAGTGCTACAACTTCTTTCTTTTCAGCTCCCTGGCTGAAATGATTGATCCATTCCTCAGAATGCTCATCATTCCCTTCGTCTCCTTCTGCTTGGGAAGATTCCAAAGTCTTCTCCAATCCCTCTTCTTTCCTGACAGTCACCGTTAGCTGTGACTGTTCTTCTGCTGTTGCTGCACCATATGCAACACAGATTTTTACCTTCTCCTGGGCAAATGGTAGGAATATTTCAATTCCCCCAATCATTAGAAAATTATCCTAATATTCCTCCTCGGTCAGCTGCATCTGCTGATCTAAACCCATCTCTGAATTCATGAGACCCTCAGACAGTCTTATCTGCTCGGTCATCCCCTCAGGCTGATCAAAACTCTCCTGCTCATCCCTGCCCACCTGGAAATATGGGATGTCCCTGCTGCCCTCCTGGCCGACCACGAGATCAACTGATCCCATCTTCATCAACAACCCTTGCTGAAGTGAATTCACCTCCGAGTCCATGAGACTTTCAGACAGTCTCGAACTTTCATCTTTTCCCACCTGGCAATCCGAGATGCTTCTGTTGCCCTCTTGGCAGTCTTCGAGATCTTCAAATGATCCCAATTCATTTTCAAAATCATCGAGACTTCTCCCAGTCTCTGATTCACAGACATAAATCACCTTTTCCTCTGTGGCCTTAAGGTTTTCAGCAAGTCTCAACCACTTTCTCAACAGCCTACACTGTCCTCTGACCATCAACTCCTTGACTGGCCACTTTGTTTTTTCCTTCTTCATGGGAAATTCACACATCCGTCTCGACCTCCTATCCTGTCGCATCCACAGTTTGAGCTTCTCTATGTTTGCTTTTAATTCATAGAGCTCTTTATCCCTTTCTTTATCCAATTCTGCAAGATTTTCTGGCTTGCTTTTTTTCCTCCTAGCATGCCTATGGTCTTCAGTAACCATGGTGTTGTCTTTGCCTGCTTTCCTAGCAAACCTGTTGTCACTCTGCATCCTGAGTGTTTCCAGCTTCATCCTATAGTCTCCCTAACTGTCTACCTGATTGCTACCTACCTCTTGCCTCTCTTTCCTGAAATATACAGACAAGAAATTAGCTCTGATACCACTTGATGTGTATCAGAGTGCTCCTTACCTCTTCTTGCCTCTTCCTGCCTGAGATATACAGACAAGAAAATAAGCTCTGATACCACCTAACGTAGGTGCGAGCCACCTACAACTACAAATCCTCACCCACTCATAGGATCATTCAAAATCCCTTTTTGCTGAGATGAAGCGGCTCCTTGGATTCCTTCGGGAATGACTGAGAAAATCTGACCCACAGGTCTTCTCTTTTCCTGCCTCGGCCTTTGCACAAGACCGCGATCTTCCCTGATCTAAATTTCAGGCTGTCGGGGTTTTGTCCTTCCTGTTTTCAAGAGTCTCTATGCTCTCGAATTCCCGATCACCGATGGGCTCTCTTCCGACCTTAGCCCCTCCTGGCTAGGCTCTGGTCCATGTGACCACTTCTCATAAGACCCCATCCTTGTGTCTTTCTGTTGGGGTTTTGGGTTCTAATTTCCTGATGAGCTCCTTTCCCCGTTAGCCCTCCAGGCTAAGCTCTGGGTCCACGTCACCTCCAACTCACAAGACCGTAGCCTTGTCCCCCATCGGGGTTCCGAGCTTTCCAATGTCGAATTGAAAACGTCCTCAGGACTCGCAATTCCTCAAATCCCGACGCGCCCTTTACCCGTTAGCCCTCCTGGCTAGGCCCTTGGCCAATGTGACCTCGGGATTACATTGGCTCACGGGATTACCGATCCTCGAATCCCGATAGGCTGACAGCTGGCCCCTTAAACAGTGGCTCCTTCCTTCTTCGATACATTGACAGCTGGCTCCCCTAGTGGATCCTTCTTTCCTTCCCGTCATGCTGACAGCTGGCTTCCACTCATCGGGGTTTCGACCTTCGTGGTTACAAAATGCGCAAACACTTTGTCACAAGGATCCTCGATATCCCGATGACCCAAACGACGATCAACAACTTCCTGTCGAGACTTTTCCCGATGGCGCCGATTTCTTCCACACGTCCCCTCTAATCGATGGTCCTGATTTCTTCGAGGTTTCGACACTTGTGATGTCCCGGTTTTTTTGACCTCAGGAACCCCGATTTCCCGATGGCCAATATCCCGACTCTCTGCGAATTTCTGACACCTGTCTCCCCAAATGGATGGCTCAGATTATTCCGGGTAATGCCCCATGGAAATCCCCGATCTCTTCTCTTCGACATCCCCAATATCCCGATATGCGATATTGCGATGTCCAAATCTCGGATGATGGATGATCATGCGACACATGTCCTTCCGCAAACCAACAGTTGTGATTCTTTCTCTGTCTCGGGATCTAAGATGTCCCGATCTTCTTGACCTCTAGAATTCTGATATCCCGATACCTTCACCTCTGGTCGATACTTCTCCTCCTGGTCACGAGGTTAACTCCCTTGCAGCTTCTGCAGATCCGACGACTGTCAGCGATCCTGAACCAGATCTAATGGCTCAGATCCGTTCTCTTTCCCTGCTCTCTTTCGGCTGCTCCCTGGACACGAACACCAATGGTCCAGATCTACTTCCCAGCCGATTTGACGGATCCTATTGCTCCCTCCTGAGCTTGAGCACTTTCTTCCTATGCTTGGAAGAAATCCAAGTTCTCAAAGGCTCTGACCTTTGTCCTCCTTTTCCTCTGCGAACTCCTCACTCTGAGTTCTCAATTACACATATAAAAGCACTGTCCCTCCTGAGCTTTGGGAACTTTGAACTCTCCAAAGAGTTCTTTAGTCTCTGCACTCCTTGCAGCCAACTCTGTGCATGAAATCATTGTTCCTCCTAAGATTTTACCTTCGAATCCTTGAAGGATTCTTCAACTTCTGCACTCCTGCAGAGTCTTCTCATGCACACGCTGGTGCTATCTCTTCTGAGCTTGTGCAAGTTCTCAAACCCCTAAGGGATTTTATCTTTCTTCTCCCATAGATGGAGAATATAATGCCTTCCTGGCTTCCTGCTCAAGCAACCTCTTGCTGAGTCTTTCTAGGTGTTCAACAACCCAGTGAAGATCCTTCAGTGGATACTTCCTCTAGCTCTGTAACTCAAAGAGTTCTCTTCTCCTCTGTGCCTATCTGCACACTGTCTCTATGCCCACCTGGCAGAGTATCTTCTCAAAAATTCCAGTAGTTTTGTCCTCCTGTGTACCTATGCACCCGCTCAATCCCACTTGGCAGAGCTCTCAGAATCCTCAGTGATTCTGGTTCCTCTTAAGAACTCCCAACAGGGTTCTTCTCCAACACAACTCGTGCATATGCTCAATGCCCACTTGGTAGAGCTCTATAGAATTCACGGTAGAATTCTGTCTGCAACTGTGTTTCTCATACACAGCCTTGCCTCCAAGGCATTCAACAACCTTGAGGTCTTCTCCCTGAGTTGTTGACTTCATCTTTTGTGCCGCAACACATCTCTGTCTGAACCCGCAGAATTCAGAAGTGCATCCTCTGTGCACTGGTATTCAGAGTCCGCAACACTCTGTCATGCCCTCCTGACATGAAACCTCAAAGACCTCTCAATCCTAAAACCAAACAACTACTGCAGAATGTATCAACATAACATACATCTACAGCATACATAAAGAACAAACACAGACATCCACATAACACAGTATAATGCAAGAAAAACTTCTCTTTGTATTAAAATGGCAAATGCCTGTAATTACAAGGTGTTCTCGAGCTCTCTCTGTCTCTACCCTTACAACCATTACAACTACTCCCCAAAATGAGATACCAAATCTCTTTTACCTGAGGGGGCTCTTCGAGCACTTCCCTCCAACCTACCTACCCTATTCAATTGCATTGAATGGGCTGTCTAGTCCAGAATCGGATCTAGGTCTCAGCCATTACACACATTAAAGACCGATCTACTCTACGCCTGCACAAAGGCACGACTTCCTGGCTCAATAGCCTAAGCATTTAAATTACATTGAATTCAAATTTAGATGAGGATGCGCCTCTCTTTTAGCATGCGATTTGAATTCGTTGGTGTGGCTGGATGACATGGAGAGATGCTCCTGCATCACCAACGAAGGTCTTCCAAGGATCAATGGATGGCCTCCTAGATTAGATTTTGGTTGAAGGACCAGGAAATCTACCGGATACTCCCAAGAATCCAAAGAAACTRTGATATCTTCAAGTATATCTTCAGGAACTACTTTAGATCTATCAGCTAATTCTAAGACCGTAGTGGTTGGTCAAAGATTTTGTAGATTCAAATGTCTCATTGTCTCTAATGCCATCACATTGATAGCTTCTCCTAAGTCAATTAATGTTTTAGAGATTGAAAAATTGTTGATTGTTATGGTTACCATTGGAATTCCTAGGTCAACATATTTTTCGATTGAAATGGTATTTGACATTAGGCCTGCTAGATTTCCAATTACATGAATTGTTGGTGGATCCTTCCTTATTTTGTTAATTTTCTTTGAACATAATTCCTTAATTACTTTTTTATAGATTGGGATATCCTTAATAGCTTGCAATAAAGGAATTTTCACACAGACATTTTTTAATTCATCTAAGACATCAAACTCAGGAAGAGAGATTGGTAATTTCTCTTTAACCAACCTTTCTGGAAAAGGAGGTGTTTGGATATTTAATGTTTTACCCTTGTGGATTTGATTGTCTATTGGTAGCTTTTCTATGCTAGGAATCTCCTCTTTTTCAATTTGTTTTTCTATGATAACAGGAGAATCCTTTGTTATAACTTTCCCAGACCTTAAGTGGATATTTTTAAGAGGGAGGATTGAGTATGATGGTCCTTCTTCAATGTTATACATGGGTTTTTCCACTTTATTATTAGGATTGGATATTAGTTGGGATGGTAATTGAGTTGGTCTGAGTGGAGGTTGGTTAGATGGTAGCTATAATTGTTGTGGTTGGGTTAGTTGTGGTGCAGGTTGTGATGACTGAAAATATGAATTTTGTGGTTGATTCTGCTAGAACTATTGATAAGGAAAAGGTTGGTATGGCTGTTGATATGGCTGTTGGTATGGCTGTTGGTATGGCTGATTTCCTTGAGCATACCCTCGCCAACCTTGAGGAGGTTGGTTTTGGCTCTGCTGAGGAGGCCAAGTTTTCCAAGGCATGGGTGCATTCCATGAATTTTGAATAGGATTTTTAAAATTCTGAGGAAATTGTTGAGAGAATTGAGGAGCAAAATTTTGAGACATACCTGTGAAATGTTGCGGCCAAGGCTTCCTTGGTGCTAGGTAATAAACAGATTCGATTCCTTGTCCTTCTTCTATGTGAGTATCTTGTAGTTCTTTTAACCTTAGACAATCATCAGTGGCATGATTATCTGTACATAATCCACAAACTTGAATTTTGTCTAAAGGACATTCTCTCAGTGCATGTTTTTTTCTACATTTAGGACAATAGATGGATAATACTTGATCTTGTTCCTCTTGCTTCTTTTTAGCTTTCATTGTGTAAATTTGTGAACCAAATGTGTTCATAATATCAGTTTTAAGGCTCTCAAACAAATTCCCTAATTATGATTTAGTAACACGATTGGAAATTGATTTAGTTGACTTTGTCACAATATCTCTGTGTCCTCGTCCTCTTTTAGCTTTTCCCCTTGAATATTTCTTACATAATTCAACAATTTTTGGGAAAGGAAGGTGAGAAATATCCCTTGCCCCCATTAAATTAAGAGCCTCCAAATTTTCATCTGAAATTCCCTTCAAAACAATAGTACGAATGACATCTGAAGGAATATTAGATTGCTGAGATTTGTGCATATTATAGAGAAAGTTTTCTAGATATTCTTCTAAGCTTTCATCTTCACTTTGAGACATTTTAAAGATAT
>ML829670.1:36256-53062 GCA_009831015.1 Picea engelmannii
GAATATCGATTACCTTTATATTCAATCTTTGCAAGTTATCAATGTGCTTGGTAACTGAACCCTTTTGCTTGAGATTTATCAATTGGCTAAAGAAGGTATTTCTTCTTGTATCCTCATAGTGTGCTATCATTTCTTCTGTGAAAATTGTCCAAGTGACGATTGATTTGAGAGAACAAAGCCATCGATACCATACAAATTGATTAGCTTCTAAATATAAAGAAGCAATTCGTACCTTTTGTGTACGTGGCACATTATGGAGATCAAAGAATTGCTCCATCTGAGGTATCCATGTGATTGGGTCCTTGCCATCAAACTTTCTCATATCAATCTTAGGAACATGGTTGGTCTTCAAACCAAAGTTGGAGTTTATCCATTCTTGATTCACCTTCCTTGTGCCCTCATCATAAATTTCATGGGATTCATTTTCACTTTCAGGTGTCTTCTCTGCTACGAAATATTTCAATACTTCCATGATATCCCCTTTTAAACCATCCATCTTAGTATCTAACTTATCTTCCATTGAATCCATTTTAGTATCCAACTTAGCTTCCATTGAATCCATCTTCTTTTGTAGTTCATTTATGTCCCTACACATTTCATCACCTTCATCAAGAGTCCAAGTAGGATTTTATGGAGGCTTAGTTTGTGTAGAAGTTCCCTTTTTTGGTGGCATGTTGGCCAAGTATCACTTTTGAACCTTGATTTTGAGGTGGTTCTACTAGACAATATTTATTCTATTGTATCTCCCAAGTTTCGGCCCTTCTGGGTATGAAGCTTTATTTTATGTAGTTCTTTGATATTTCTTCTCTGCAATGCCATAGGTCTGATCAAATTTTGATGTGCCAAGTGGAATTTACGGTAAATTCCCCACAACTTGTCAATTTTTGTCCTTTCCAGGAGATCTCACTTGTATAGTGTGCCTCGCATAAAATGATTGATATAAAATTCTAAACCTCACACCAGAAATACTATAGACTGTCCACGATCCAATGAAACCAGTCCCACTCAATTTGGATACTCTAGGAAGAAGTTATGATTGTTTTACTTGGAACACCTTCTTGAGACTAGTCAATAGGACTAGTCAGATCACCTATCTTACATAGGGTGTATCTACAAATTTAAGATGACCCAGATGGTGAAATTTTTACCACATATACCTTCCTAATTTCTGTAAATATCCTCTAAATGTTAGGGTCTGAAAAGTTACGAAAATGTTTTTATAGCGAAAATGTCACAATGACTCATTTAAAGATGATTCCATAAACCTATATTGTACGGTATGTATCTCAGAAAGTATAAGTCCTCAGGACTTGAATTTTGAACCCAACGTACCTTGATCCATCTACTAAATATCCTCCAAGTTGTTTCTTCTGAAACATTATAGAAACAAATTTATAGTGAAAATGCCAAGGTGTCTCAGATGTAGTAGCGAAACCCCAAGACCTTGAGCTCTGATACCATATGTTAAGAACCAAATACCAATATAGCATAGAAAAACCTCAGAAAAAATACTCAACGCCTTGAGAAAGATACAATTTCAGATAATAAGCCTCTTCGAGGGGGAAACCTCCTTTTGAAGCACACGCCCGCTACCTCTCAACCCGCAGGTCGGGCGGTCCGCGTGCTTACAGGATCTTTCCTTCTTCCACTAGCCCGAAGAACTCCAAACGGTTCTTCTATTTCCCTATCAGGAAATATGCACCCACAACAATCCTTATGGGATCCCCTCTTTGAACTTAGGAGATTGGAATTCGCGACTTCACGAATCCAATGGTCGAGCATCAGTCCCTCGGATCCCTGAAACCTGACAACCAGTCAACGCTAACCTTTTCCTATCAGGGTTTTCCCTATCACGATTTTGGCACTTGTGATGTCAAACAACTTGGTTTACCGACTACCGAATCTCGATATGTCGAAACTCTGATATACTCGCGAGTTGAACTTTCAACGCCCCGTCACCTCTGTCGGGATTTTGGACTTCACGGTATCGTGAATCTTGATGCAAATGTTTCGGGACTTCTCGCCATGAAACTCCGAAATAGCGTGCCACCTGTCCACTAATTGTCTCTCCGTGGCCCACACAATTCCACTTAGCTGTCAAGATATCATGTATCGGAATATGGCGATTCCTGTTGCTATGTTTATGGAGTTTCAACCCACGAAACCCCGATATGGGAATTCACGAGTAAATCTGACGGCCCCAGTGGCTCGGATTTACGGTCCTGCCCCTCCGAAGCTTGAACCTTTAGGAATACTCATGGTAACTCCCTTGCTTCTCCGTGAGATCTGATGGCTCACGGGATGTCACGAATCCTCCTTAGAGAATACCGACCGTCCATTCCTCCTTGGTGATTCCTGCAGATGACCAAGTGTTCCTCCACAAACTTGTCCACCTGTGGTGCGAACTTACGATGCCTTCTTGAATCTTCCAGTCACAGCTTCCCTGTGCTGTCCTTCAACAATTTCGAAGGCCTTATCCTTCCTTAGCTTTGTTATAACTCTCAGCCTTAGAAAAGACTCTTGCGCACACTCCTTGCGGCAACCTTCAGACACTTCCAAGTGCTGAATTTCTTTCGACCCTACGCACACCTGCAATAGCAGTCTCTCAATGCTTTACTCAGGTTCACAACCCTGAGACTTCGTTCAGCCTGCGCACTCCTTGCACGACTCCTATGCCCAACTACACTTATGCGGAAATGAGAATCAAAAGCTACCCTATCTGAACCCTCTGTCAATGCACTCCTTGCGGACACTTCAACTGCACTCCTTGCAGGAACCCTTGTTTAGATAGAGAAACAATTGAAACTCATTCCTAATTCCTTTCAAACTTCAAGCTCAAACATGAAATCATATACACACCATATAAAGCAAATGTATAACAGGAAGCAAACATTCATGAGCATATCATTCAGCATCAATATACAGAGAACAAACACAAAACCATGAATTTGAATCAACCTCTTTCTATTAATCCAAATATATGTACATGGGTGTTCTTACACAACTCTCTGCATGCTCTTCTATGCTCTTCTTCCTGATAATGTTACAATACACAAAGAGGGTGTCTATATCCCGTTTCCCTCTTACGCTCTACAACTGTCTAATCTAGAATTAAATTCTATCTACATGCATTAACTACTTTAAATGCCTTCTACCTACTAAGGATGAGAGAGAATTGCTCAAGGTCCATTTACATTATACAAGTGCACTTCTTCTTAATGGCTCATTTAAGATTGCGCAACAACTTCAAGGAAATTTCAAAATTTGTGTTGGCGCTTGTCTAGCTGTCTTTTGCTTCCACGTTGGCTCGCTTGATGTTGGCGATGCTCCTGCATCATACTCCCTGGCTTGAAAATTTTCATGGGTTCCTGTCCATGAGCTCGCGCATGGTCTATCCATGCTTCTGGATTTTTGCTTCATTCTCCCAGCTGGCATCTTCAACTAGATGGTTCTTCCACTTGACCAGATACTCAAAATATTGCCTTTGCCTGGTATTCTTGCTCACTCTTTTATCCAGTATGCACTCCATCTGCATATTCTTGACCACTGGCATCTGCTTTGTCCACTGGATCACTGGTTGCTCATCTCCAGTCTCCATTTCCTCTGCTTTATATGGGTACAAATCTGAGATATTGAATATCAGAGAAATTCTGATCCCATCAGGTAATTCAATCTCATAAGCATTCGTCCCAAATTTCTTCAAGACCCTACATGATCCGATTTTCTTCATCTTCAGCTTATTATACGTTCCTCTCGGGAACCTTTTCTTTCTCAAATGTGCTAGAATCAAATCACCAACTTCAAACTGAAGTTGTCTTCTGTGTTGATCTGCTCGACGCTTGTATTCCTGGTTTGAATTCAGCAGTCGCTCCTTCACCTGGCTGTGAAGTTCCTTCATCGCCCCTGTGAAATCTTCTACACTAGCACTCCTAGTCGCAGTCTTCTCTAAATCCCTCAATTCAAAAATTCCTCTCGGCTGCATGCCATAGACAACCTGAAATGGACTCTATCCTGTGCTCCTATTAACTGAGTCATTATAAGAAAACTCTACCTGTGGTAATATGTTGTCCCACTGGCTGTGGTGTTCTGTCACCAAGCTTCTCAGCAAGTCTCCCAAACTTTTGTTTACCACTTCCATCTGTCCATCCGTCTGAGGATGATAAGCTGAACTAAATGACAAGCTAGTTCCCAGCTTCTTCCATAAGGTCCTCCAAAAATTCCCTATGAATTTGGTGTCTCGATCCGAAACAATACTCCTTGGTAAGCCATGAAGTCAAATGACCTCTTTGAAAAACAGGTTCACAATGTGAGTTGTGTCATTGGTCTTATGACATGGAATGAAGTGTGCCATCTTGGAAAATCTATCCACCTCCACAAAGATTGAATCACAACCTCTTTGTGTTCTTGGCAACCCCAATACAAAATCCATGCTAATTGCATCCCACGGCCTCTCTGGTATGAGAAATGGTTGATAAATCCCTGCATTCTATCTTCTTCCCTTTGAATGTTGGAAATCTTTGCATCTATCCACGAATCTCTTGACATCTGCTCGCATTCCCAGCCAAAAATATGATTCATTCATCTTTGTGAACATCTTGTCGTGACCAAAGTGACCTGCCAATCCTCCACTGTGTTTCTCCTTCAACAAATTCTCCCTCATGGAGAATTTCGGAATACACAGTTGATTACCTCTAAACAGTAATCCCTCCTGGATCATGTATTCTATCCATTGGCCTCTGTCTCTGAGAATTGGATTCTCAGCTGCTTCATACACCCCTTTAAAATCTTGATCATCTGCGTACATGTCCCTGAGATCATCAAAACCCAACATTTTGACTTTGAACTCCTGCAACAGCAAACACTTCCTGCTCAAAGCATCAGCCACTTTGTTAGCAGTACTAGAAATATGTATAATAAAAAAAGTGAAATTATGCATATACTCAACCCATTTGACATGTTTCTGATTCAACTTCTCCTATTGAGTCACAAACTGCAGTGCATAATTGTCACTGTATAAGACAAATTCCTTTAGGATCAAGTAATGCCTCCATTTCTTCAATGCCTGGATAATAGCATAGAACTCCTTATCATAAGTGGAGTACTTCACTTTCACTTCATTTAGCTTCTCACTGAAGTATGCTATCGGCCTATCTTCCTGACTCAAGACTGCCCCTATTGCAAATCCACTTGCATCGCATTTCACTTGAAATGTCTTCTGGAAATCCGACAACACCAAAACTGGTTGTTCCGTGATCTTCCTCTTCAACAGATTAAAACTCTTCTCAGCCTCTATTGTCTAGTGAAAAGACTTGTGTCTTTTCTTCACTGTATCCATCATTGCTGCACTAATTCCACTGAAATTCCTAATGAATTTCCGGTAGAAAATAGCCAATCCGTGAAAACTTCTCACCTCAAATATGTTCTTCGGTGATGGCCAATTCTTAATTACCTCCACCTTATCTGGATCCATCCTCAACTCATTTGTAGAAATAATGAATCCCAATTAAATGAGCTCTGTCTTCATGAACGATGATTTCTTCATGTTTATCAACAACTTCTCCTGTTGTAGTTTCTGCATCACTGTAGCCAAATGCTTCAGATGCTCTGCCACTGTCTTGTTGTAAACTAGTATGTCATCTAAATACACAATGAAAAATTTTCCGATGAACTCCCTCAGGACTTCATTCATCAATCTCATGAAGGTACTCGGTGCATTTGTTAAGACAAGTGGCATAACAAACCATTCATACAACCCTTCATTGGTTTTGAATGATGTCTTCCATTCATCACCTTCTCTCATGCGGATTTGATGATAACCGCTTTTCAAATCAATTTTTGAAAAATACTTTTCTCCACTCAAGCAATCCATCAGATCATCCATCCTCAGCAATGGAAATCTGTACCTAATGGTTATCTTGTTGATCACCCTCGAGTCAGTACACATCCTCCAGCCTCCATCTTTCTTTGGACTGAGTATTGTTGGAACAACACATGGACTCAAGCTTTCCCTGACTAAGCCTTTGTCCAATAACTCCTGGACTTGCCTTTTAACTTGTTCATTCTCTAGCGGCGTCAACCTGTATGTGACTTTGTTTGGAAAACTAGCTCCTGGTATGAGATCAATATGATGGGTCACACTTCTTATTGGTGGCAACGAACGAGGTATTTCGTCCACTACTATATCAGCGAACTCTTCCAGTAGTTCCTAAATTTCCTCTGGTAAATCATCCACTCTTGTGTTAGTCAGAACAATTCTAGGCTTTCTGACCACAATGAACTGTTGATCCTCCTTCTTCTTAACTTCTGTAAGAAGTTCCTTCCCACTCATGAGAAGTACAGTGTTGCTTACTTCTGGCTTCACCTCCTTATCCTTGATTGGAAGCAACATGGGTGTCCTCCCATTCTTCTCTAGGGTGTATGTGTTCATTCTCCCATCATGAATCATATTTCTATCATATTGCCATGGTCTACCCAACAATAGATGACAAACATCCATAGGAATGACATCACATAATATCTTATCTTTATATCCTCCTATCTTGAATTCAACTAAACATTGTTTAGTGATAGTTACCTGGTGTCCTTTCTGTAGCCACGAAACTCTGTATGGGCTTGGATGATCAGTCGTCTCCAGCTCCAGCTTCTCTACCATCTCCGTAGAAATGAGATTATCCATGCTACCACTATCTACAATGACCTTGCATACTTTGTCCTTGGTCTTGCAAGCAGTCCTGAAAAGTCTGGTCCTTTGGACTGAACTCTCCACCTCCTTCTCAGGTGTCAAAAGGACTTTTCGCATCATTAGCGATCTTCTGCCTTCAGCGTCTTCTGCCTCAACATCCTGCCTATGTGCCTCGGTGATGTGAGCTTCTCCAATCTCTTTCTTCTTATCTGGACACTTGTAAGACTTGTGCCCATTATTTCCACATGTGAAGCATGTTATTACTCCACCTCTTCCTCTTCCTCTGCCTCTTGTACAAGGAAAAGTGTCACTGTCAGCATAATCTCCTCTCTGCTTAGTATGTTTCCCTCTTTGTTCAACATATGGCCCCCTCTGTGAGGTTCCACCTCTCTTAGTTCGAGTCTGATGGATTCTGGTATTTGTCCTGGGAAACTGATTTACCTCTGGGTTGACTTCTGCCTCGGCCCCTCTATCTCTGCTTTCGGCTCAGCTTATCTTCAACTTTCAGAGCCATCTAATAAACATCTTCCACCATTCGTATGGTTACCATGCTCATCTCATCCTGGATATCATATCTCAGGCCATTCATATATCTGGCTAATGTTTCATCATCACTCTCTCGATGACCTGCCCTGATGTTCAGTTTGTAGAATTCCTCAGTGTATTCGTTCACTATCATCAGCTTCTATCTCAGGTTTTGCATCCTCCTGAACAGAGTAATTTGGTAATCCCTGGGAATGAATTTTTCCTTCATCTTCATGATCATTCTATCCCAACTCTTGATCTTCTGCTTTCCTTTGCAGCGTCTATCATCTTGTAGTTCATCCCACCACAATGCTACATGTCCTTTCAATCTCATGACAACATGCTTGACCTTCTTGTATTCTTCGACCTCTTCATAGTCAAAGTATGTGTCTAGATCTCTAATCCAGTCTAGAAGCTCTTCTGCATCCAAGTTTCCCTCATAAACTAGAATGCCCATCTTTTCCCTTGCACCCATCCTTGCAATAGCTCTGATCAAACGTTCGTTTGATGCATCTTCAGCTGCAACTTCTTCTTCTCGTTCAACCTCAACTGTGCGTCTTTGCGCTATCTCCATGTCTTCGAGTCTAGCTCGTAGATCACGCATCTCTCTCTCCATGGCTGGATCTATCATCTGCTTGCCTCTTCTTCTCGGCATTTCCCTCTCCTCTAGATCGGGTGTTTGCATGTCCCTTCTCCTTGGTGGCATGGTGAATTCTCTTTCTTCTCTGCTACAGAAAGAAAAGAACCTTTTTGTTCTCTGATACCAGACTTGACGCACATGCCCTCTACCTCTCAACCCAGAGGTCAGGTGGTCTGCGTGCTCACAGGATCTTTCCTTCTTCCAGTGGCCCGAAGAACTCCAAACAGTTCTTCTATTTCCCTATCGGGAAATCTGCACCCACAGCAATCCTCGTGGGATCCCCTCTTTGAACTTAGGAGATTGGAATTCATGACTTCGCGAATCCAATGGTCGAACATCGGTCCCTCAGATCCCCAAAACCTGACAACCAGTCAACATTGACCTTTTCCTATTGGGGTTTTCCCTATCGCGATTTCAGAACTCACGATGTTGAACAACTTGGTTTACGGACTCCTGAATCTCGATATGCCGAAACTCTGATATACTCATGAGTTGACCTTTCAACGCCCCGTCACCTCTGTCGGGATTTCAGACTTCGTGGTATCGTGAATCCTGATGCAAATGTTTCAGTACTTCTCGCCACGAAACTCTCAAATAGTGTGCCACCTATCCATTGATTGTCTCTCCGTGGCCCACACAATTCCACTTAGCTCTCGGGATATCGTGTATCGGAATATCGTGATTCTTGTTGCTATGTTTATGGAGTTTCAACCCACAAAACCCTGATATGGGAATTCACGAGTAAATCCGACGGCCCCTATGGCTCGGATCTATGGTCCTGCCCCTCCCAAGCTTTGAACCTTTAGGAATACTCGCGGTAACTCCCTTGCTTCTTCGTGAGATCTGACGGCTCATGGAATGTCTTGAATCCTCCTTGGAGAATATCGATCATCCGTTCCTCCTTGGTGATTCCTGCAGATGACCAAGTGTTCCTCCAAAAATGTTTCCACCTATAGCATGAACTTACGACACCTTCTTGAATCTTCTAGTCATAGCTTCCTTGCATTGTCCTTCAACAATTTCGAAGGCCTTATCCTTCCTAAGCTTTGTTATAACTCTGAGCCTTAGAAAATACTCTTGCGTGCACTCCTTGCGGCAACGTTCAGACACTTCCAAGTGCCAGCAGCAGTCTCTAAATGCTTTACTCAGGTTCACAACCCTGAGACTTCGTTCAGCCTGTGCACTCCTTGCACGACTCCTATGCCCAACTACACTTATGCGGAAATGAGATTCAAAAGCTACCCTATCTGAACCCTCTGTCAACGCACTCCTTGCGGACAATTCAACTACACTCCTTGCAGGAACCATTGTTCATATAGAGAAACAATTGAAACTCATTCCTAATTCCTTTCAGACTTCAAGCTCAAACATGAAATCATATACACAGCATATAAATCAAATGTATAATGGGAAGCAAACATTCATGAGCATATCATTCAGCATCAATATACAGAGAACAAACACAAAACCATGAATTAGAATCATCCTCTTTCTATTAATCCAAATATCTATACATGGGTGTTCTTACACAGCTCTCTGCATGCTCTTATATGCTCTTCTTCCTGACAATGTTACAATACACAATGAGGGTGTCTATATCCCATTTCCCTCTTGCGCTCTACAACTGTCTAATCAAGAATTAAATTCTATCTACCTGCATTAACTACTTTAAATGCCTTCTACCTACTAAGGACGAGAGCGAATTGCTCAAGGTCCATTTACATTATGCAAGTGCACTTCTTCTTAATGGCTCATTTAAGATTGCGCAACAACTTCAAGGAAATTTCAAAATTTGTGCTGGCGCTTGTCCAGCTGTCTTTTGCTTCCACACTTGCTCGCTTGATGTTGGTGATGCTCCTGCACCACCCTTTACCCCACTTAAATGTTCAAGTACAAGATGATTCAAAATGAAAATGTCTCCTTGGTATATATAGGAGACTAGGAGGTATAATTACAACTAATGGCCTAAAGATGACATAAATAAAATAATATTACTAATATAATATGCCCCAATTAAGGGGTAATGAGCCAATATTAGGGCTTAACATGGCGACTCCATAGGGAATTTTTTTTTTCCAACAGATTTAGAACTCAGGACTCATGGTTTCGTCGACCAAAACAACAAGTCATGAAGACATAACTCGGATGATTATGAAACAGGGGGAAGTGAGCAGATTAAATAGAAAGATGACTGGGAATTTTAGAATAATTCATGAAAAGTGTTAATATGAGGGATTTTACCACTATAGGAATAATCATTTGACTAGAACTTGCTCTCTTATTTTTAGGAGGAAAACGTTTTAGACTTTCTCTTAAAATATCGATGCATAAATAAATGGGAAGAAGAAGCGGGAGACAACCAATTCTTTACAAGATAGCAGCGGGAAAATGTAACAATTTCAAGGGTCCTTTAGAGGAGCATCATTACATTTGTGCTATCTTGATTTTTATTAATTCACAACACTTTGCAGGAGTGTCATTGTGGAAAAATTGATCCAACATCCTATTTGACCAAACTAATTAAAAGATAATAAGAAACCAAATCATGACAGAAGTGAAATTGCAAAACTAAACAATAGCAATAAAAGGAAGAAATGAGGCACGGCATGGAAAAAAAAACTTAACTTAGAAATCAGCAATCAAAGTAATGTAAAGCAGAGAAAAGTAGCACAAAAGTTGAAATAAGAGATAGTCTACTATTATACAACAAAAACCAAACAACATTAAAACTTCTCACATTGGTTCCTCGCAATATTTCAAGCGAGGGATGTCAATGTTGTAGGGAAAAAATTGCTCCTGTAAATATTTTGAGATATAAGCATTAGTATCCAAGACAAAAGCAATTGGGAAAGGACCGATCACTTGGAAATCTGATGAAATCATCAGTCCCTTTTCACGCACAATTAGATCATCAAGATAGAAATGAAGACTAGCCAATTCGTTGAGAGTTATGCGTGTAGTTTTCTTAAAAGAAGTACCTGTATCAATTAAGCTAAAAAAATGGCATTTGTAAGGCATGGTATCACAATTAGCAATGAAAGTGATTTTGTGAACATTTTCCCCTTCTACTTTGATTCTCAGACTGTCAAGAAAGGGTCTTAATTGTGACTCTACAACCTATTGAAAAAACATTTCCATAATGGGAGGGGGAAAGGGATTTCTTATAATTTATTTCTTGAAAGTTCAAAGACTAATACAAGTTCTGATATTATCAGTGGTCCTTGGGGCTGATTTCCAAATTGAGACTCATTGAGGGTGGGATGAAAAAACATTCCATCCCTTAAGAAACATCTCAAATCCCTTAGGAAGGGTGTTTTCGAAGTAGAGTGAACAAGTTCTTGTTTTCGCGTAGTTAGTTTCATAATATGTTGAACAAGACCAGGATCAAAACCATGAAGATCCTCATAAAACCAAGAAAAAACCTTTTGGGATTCATCGAATGACCTGATGAACCTCATCTCTTCCTTACCAGAACATTGGACATTTATTTTAATGTCCATTGAATATTCAGGGGTCCTAATGTTCAGGAGGATAGCTTCAATCACCTTCTTCTATGAATCCTATTCTCTTTGTTTTTCTTTATTGCCTTCAATACTCAAAGAAAACGAACTCTCAAGAGGAGTCAAGCCCTCAGGAATATTATTATTTTCTATAGATATAATCTCCTCAGGCACAAGAGGTTCATTTTGAATGATAGCCCAAATGCTCTCATCATTAGAAATGGCCTTCCAAGATCTTTCCTTTTCTAAAATGTATGAATGATGTAGAGATTGGAAAGCATAATTAGGCCAGCGATGCAAGAGTTGTTGAGTAGGAGAGTCTGCAAAGACAGCTAACCGATCAACTATTGAATTCAACTCCTTCTTAACATGAGTGATGTTGAAAGATAGAAGGTTCAAGACAAGTTCCCAAACAGTTTGGGAGTATTGTTCCATCATCTTGTCGGTAGGAGAGCATGTCTTACATATCAGGTTCACAACAAGCTCAAAATTTCCGAAAACTGAAAGGTGACGACAACCAAGATTAAGGGAGTTCTCAATGCCTAAGAACAAAGATTTGAATTCAGAGGTATTGTTTGAACACAAAAACTCCAACCTATATGTCAGATTATGAATTTTTCCTGCAGGGGAAACCAAGATAATACCATCCCCGTTACCTCTATTAGAGTGTGAACCATTAAAGTGCATATGCCATAATTCATGATCTGAATCAATTCTTTACAAAGGAATATTATCCTCTTCAGCAAAGATGGAATACACTCCTACGTCTTCTTCGATATAGTTTAAGCTAGATTCTGGAACACTCTTTATGTAGGGTGAAATTCTTCCTTCTCTAAGGACTATAATATTCTTACCATTCCGAGGAACGGATAAATTTGCCTCGTTGAGTGAGAGGTATCCACCTGTTAGGGATTTCTAATCTCTCCCCAAGATAATTGAATAATTTCTCACAGGCATATCAATCACCTGAATGCTGAGGGTTGTCCTTATCTCAGGATGAGCGCATAAAACCAAGGTTACATCCTTAATCTCACCTATGGTTGTTTGTTGTAGACTATTATAGGAGAGAATTCTTCTAGAATTTTCATTTGTACAAGACAAGCCTATATCTTCCATAATAATCTTCAACATGACACTTGGACCTGAACCACCATCAATGAGGCAACAATGGGCAATCTTATCCATGATCTTTACAAAAATATAAAAAGGGTTTTTTTTTACAGGGTATCTAAAGTTATGTACACCTACTTTATTTACAGAATAATGCTCTTCGTCTACCTCTCCAGAAAGATTGCCTACAATGGAATATTTTCCTTCCATGAATTGTTTCAGATGCATCTATTGTTCAGGGATGACAACCATTTGTAGGAGGGTTTCATCTGCTTTGATGTTGACTAATAGATTCAGGATACTGTATTTCGAAGAGGGGGGAGGAGGAGTGATTCCTTGACTCTTAGGAACCTTAGGAACCTGGAGAATAACAATGGTTGAGGATGAGCTCGAGCCTGAATAACTGCAAGGAGGATCAAATTTTCCCTTGGGAGCATAGGATTTGTTTCTAGTGTTGATGACCATGACATCTTTGGGCTCTGCAAAATCTAGGACAGCTATAGTAGCTTATGGTATTTTACCAAATATCTTTTTTGGCACAGGGGCAGACCTAGGGTTCAATTCTACAACAACATACCAACAAAACCCTAACTACCAACCCTTTCAGCAACACCTGCGAAGCAGATGAAGTCTCACCCGAGGTAGAGGAAGGGGTGGTTCACCCGAGGTAGAGGAAGGGGTGGTTGCAGGAATATGGTGTTTGCAACCATAGCTAGGACATAGATCTGTGATTCTAATCACTTAATAGAGCACTCAACAGTTAACATTCATCAATATTAATTTCTTAGTTACAACAAAGTTAAACCGTAATTACAGAACAACACAGTATTCGACCATATCTAGCATCTAATAGCAATTAGCACGACGGAACATATATGATATAGCATATCCAAGCACTAAGAACATATATATAAGTCAGATCTAACATCCATCCCTATTATTAAGCACATAGCATTAACATATCATTCATCTATATTAAAGCACTAAGAAAGTAAACACATAAAGACATCAACACATTCCACAAAGCAGAGCAACACAACATGTACGTGGTTCACCCCCACCCTGGGGCTACGTCCACCAACTCTTTGTCTTATTTATTAGCTTCTTCAATAGGTTACATGCACCGAGCTGAAAAAACCTTACTCCGTAGAGGACACGAGATCTAAGTAGCTCTCTAGATCCTCCTTCCTCGAGTAGATATAAGCACACAGCTTTCCACAGCCCCTTACAATAACTTGCACTTAGCTTTGCAAATCTCACACAGTATGCACAAAGTCTTACAATTCTTGATCACATAGATATAACTCTAGCACTTAGCCAACTTGAAACAACTACTTCTTACATTGCTAGCCTTCTATTTATACATAAAAAATAGGCCTAAGAATGGTTAAACCCATGGGCCGACATTCCCATACCCGTTACATAATCCCAAATCCCGAAAAGGGCCCTAAAAGAGGTAGAGATATGACGATCTCTTCTTCGTCTTGCGCTCTGCCTTCGATAGCCTGTCGAAGTCCCAAATTAGGTCAAACACGACCAAGAATCCTCAAAACTTGTTCAAGGGTCAATAGGCCCCCAACATTCATCTGTGACTCATCTCAAGTCACTTTGATCTTGCTAGTTCTGCTTCAAATGCTTCGAGCTGCTTCGACTTGCTGTTGTGCTACAACCTCCTGTTCAATGAACTCTTGTCTGACTACTTCGTTGATAGGTCCTTCGAGGCATTGTTCAACTACAGTGAAAACTTACTCCATTTTCTCTCCTCGGCCTTCGATTTCTGTGAACAATTGGTAAGCCTCATCCTGTACATGTTGGAGCCTCTGAGTTACTTCCATAACTTTGCTCTGAATAGTATGGACCTACTATTGGGCAGTGCGCTACTCTTGGGATCGCTTCATTCTTTCTACAACTGACAGGGGCTTCAACTTCACCTGTATTGTCTCTGCTTGATACTTTCTATTCCTGGAGTTGTGACTCCAGTGCCATCAATTCTAGATCCTCAGTGAGTTGTTCATACATTTGGGTATTAGGATCACTTAGTTGCTTGCATTCTAGGGAAAGGATTTTTATTCTCTTGATTGTGCTTCGAGCAGTTTCTTCCCTTTGGTCCCTTACATCCTGTGGGGTGTCAGGTACAATGTGGAGCTCTAAATATGTTATTCATTGTTGTAGTTGTTGGACAACTTCTGTGAGTTTCTCTACTTGGTGCATGACTCGGTCTTCAACTTGTAGCTCTAAGTCTGTCACAAAGTGGAGGGCTCTGTTTACTGCTTCTTTTACTTCGAGTTGTTCTGGGAGCAACTGTTCTTTCTCTTATTGCATATGTGCTTTCTCCGCTTCAAACTTGGCCTGGAGAGAAACCTTCTCCTGTTCTATTATTCTGCATTGTTTTATAATGTTTCCTTGTACTTGCTTCAAGGTCTGGGTGGCTTCTTCTACTTCTTCTTGTGCATGAAGAAGACGATCTTCGACCACATCAGCTAATCGATGGAGTTGGGTTGGCTCATCCCCCAACTCTGGTTCTCCTTATGACAGGGGTGTAGTGGACACTACGCAGCTGGAATGAAGGGCCTATTGTACCCTTTAGAACTAAACCTTAAATCTGTCATACATTTCCTCCTTCTTAGCTTCTTGTTTCTTGATGATTTCCAATGAAGCATCATTGAGGGCTACTATGATGAAGTCAAAGTCATCAGTAGTAAGCACGGTCTTCATCTTGGTCATAGTGGCTCTCGATTTCTTTTGAGAAGAAGGTTTCAGGGAAGAAACATTCCTCTTCTTTAGGGGATAGGTATCATCTCTCGATGGTGTTACTTCGCCTTGCTTCTGTTCATCTCTTGTTCCATTTATTTCTTCCTCCTCACCCCCTCGGTCAGGTGATACTGAAGTAGTATTTCCTAAGGCATTACTTAGGTATTGGACCTCTTCAGTCTTCTTCATTTTGTTGGGTCTGGGTGTATCATGGGCGGTTTTTGGGTTGTTAGGGTCGGACATCTCTATGGGGTCTACTGGAAAAAGGAGGTATGCCGACCAGTCCTTGGTGATCTCCTCAATATCCTCTTCTGTGATCTTATAGTACAACTATAGCTTCTCCTTATGTTCATCGACTCGCGTTGTAAGGTAGATGAAGTGTCAATTTGTGCAAAACTTCATCATAGGTTAGAATATTTGTAAGTTGTTCGAAGTCATCCGATGTTGTTCTTCTATGTCTCTCTTCAACTGAAGATAGTACGTATGAAAAACAATGTTCGACTTCTACTATTTTTTCATGTCACTCGAGTACCAAAGGGTAGCAAACTTTGTAGAAAGCAGTTCGAATGGTTCAATATCTGGGAAGGTTTCACCTTCTGGCAACTCCTACGAAACAAAGGCGATAAGGATCAGGAACCAGCTGAAATGGAACCTGTAGCCTTGATCTTGGGCTTCGCGACAGTCTAGCTCTAGCTGATTCACCAGGTACTTCGCCCAGGTCATCTGTAAACCTTATACACACTTCCCTGCGAGGTCAACAACAAATCCTGTGACCTATGTAGGTTTGTTCTTCCTTACCAACTGTTAAGAACCAAATATCAATATAGCATAGAAAATCCTCAGAAAAATTACTCAACACCTTGAAAAAGAGATAATTTTAGATAATAAGCCTCTTCGAGGGAGCAACCTCCTTTTACCCCACTTAAATGTTCAAGTAAAAGATGATTCAAAATGAAAATGTCTCCTTGGTATATATAGGAGACTAGGAGGTATAATTACAACTAATGGCCTAAAGACAACATAAATAAAATAACATTACTAATATAATATGCCCCAATTAAGGGTCAATAAGCCAATATTAGGGCTTAACATGCCCCTCCCCTTGAGACAAGTGTTGTCCACAATGCTTGAGTAACTCTGGATGCTTCTGTATAAAAGACTTATCTTCCCAAGTGGAATCTTCAGCCGGTAGTTTCCTCCATTTAATGAGATACTCTGAAATGGATCTATTCCTTAGCTGGCAAATTCTTATGTCAGTGATGGCTTCAGGCTCCAATATGATTTTTCCTTCCTCGTCAAGTTCTGGCAATATAGTTTGAACTAGGATATTGTCGCCTATAACCTTCTTTAAGCATGAAACATGGAAAACTGGGTGTACTCATGAAGATGCAGGCAACTCCAATTTGTATGCCATAGTACAAATCTTTTGCAACACCTTATAAGGGCCATAGTACATTGGTGATAATTTATTATCCTTCTTGGCTTGCTTGAGGGACATCTGTTTGTATGGTTGTAGTCTTAAAAATACCCAATCCCCTACTTCAAAACTTATTTCACTACGATGTTGATCTGCTTGTTGTTTCATGCGATTTTATGCC
>ML829670.1:79129-95502 GCA_009831015.1 Picea engelmannii
AGAAAACTCATTTGAGAAACAAAATGATTTTTTTTAATAATATTGTGAAAATAATTGAATATTTTCTTACTCACTCGCATCCAATCATATTTATGAGGGCGTGGAACTTCTCAAATCAAGTGAAGTGGCACAGTTGCCACGTAGAAATCAGTCTGGACCACATATAGAAAGAGGAGGCAATGTAGTCATATATGAATCATGTTTATTAATGATGGAATTTGATGAACAAATTTTTAGAATTCGATTTGATTTATAATTGCCATAATTTGATGATGAAATTGTTTATTATTAGGGATTTTTTAAATATTTTTTGAGTTATTGTGTAAAGTATATATATTTTTTTAGATTTTAAGAGTTAAATAGTTATATATAAGTGTTTTTTATCTCATAAACAAGATGATTACATATATCAATTTGATATATGGTTTGGTTGTGACTTTAAAATTGGATTATTATTATTATTATAAAAATAAGGTACTATTTATAAATATTAATCATAATTTAAATGTTATAAATTTGTGTTTTAGTTACTTAAAATAATGAGAATGGAAAATAACATTTTTACTCTAAAATCTAACCATAATAACTTTTTATTGAAAGAATCGTAAATATTAAATATTGACATTACACAATTTGGTTATAGTAAAGGTATTTTAAGGTGTTGAATCCATTTTTACATTAAAAACAATAATCTTATCTATTAAAAATTACAATGTTCACAAAAATTGTCTAAACAAATCCAATGATTGCAAACCAAAAAAATTCAAATTCCTATAACATTTATCCTTCTTCTTATAAAAACCATCAAATTAACATGATGACATTATTTTCGAATCCGATACTCATGTCTACCATTTTATATGTGAACATCGTCATTAAACAATGATGTTGGTGACTCTAGTGACAATTGCATTTTCAAGTTTTGGAAAAGGCCAAATAAGGGATCTTAGGCAATGTAAAACATTTATCCTTCTTCTTATAAAAACTATCAAATTAACACGATGACATTATTTCTGAATCCGATACTCATGTCTACCATGTTATATGTCAACATCGCCATTAAACAATGATGTTGGTTGCTCTAGTGACAATTGCATTTTCAAGTTTTGGCAAAGACCAAATAAGGGATCTTAGGCAATGTATGATATTTTCACTGAGAAATATTTATATGTTATGAGGGTGGATTGGAAGATATATTGTAAGAGTGTCTAATTGTTATTAATAAATAAAGTTATAGTTTAAATGTATGATATTTTCAATGAACAATATTTTTATGTTATGAGTGTGGATTGGATGATATATTGTAAAAGTGTCTAATTGTTATTAATAAATAAAGTTATAGTTTAAATGTAGTACAAATTAATGTAATTGTAGACATTAGATGTCAATATTGTACAAACCAATTGTACAAAGGTTATTCAAGGTCTCTAAATCCATTTTTACATATAAAGAAACAATTTTATTTATTCAAACTTACAATTTTGACAAAAATTGCCTAACTAAATTTCAGTAATTAGAAATTAGAAAATGATGCAGGAGCATCGCCAACTCAACAAGCGAGCCAGCACATCAAGTGAAAGTTCAGCTGGAAAAGAAAACCCAAAATTTTGAAATGCTTTGGGACTGTTGCGCAGATCTTAAATGAATCATTTAAGAGATGGCGGTTTTGTATGTTGTATCAGACCTCGAGCCTTACACTCTTGTCTGATGTAGATAGGAAGTCATTTAATAGAATTAATGCAGGTAGATAGGATTTTTATTTTCAGATTAGACAGTTTAGAGTTCGAGAGGGAAAACGGATATAGACACCCTCCTTTGTATCATTGTAACATTAGGAGCAACATTCAGAAGAGAAGAGCAAGCAGGGAAATCTATGAAGAACACCCATGTACAAATTTGAGTTAATAGAAGAGAGTCTTTGATTCAAATTCATGTCTGGTGTTGTTTCTCTATGTGTATTTTGTTTGTGCTCTTGAATGTTTGTTTTCTGGTTATGCATTTGCTTTAGATATGTTGTGCATGTGATTTCAGGGTTTGAAACTGAAGTCTGAATGAGAGAGGGAATGAGTTTCAATTGTTTCTCGATCTGAGCCAGGAGGTTCCTGCATAGAGTGCAGTCGAATTCATCCGCAAGGAGTGCGTCAATGAAGACTCAGTAGTTTAACTGTTGTTCTCATTCGCCCAGAAGTCGATTTGGGTTGTTGGAGCCGTGCGAGGAAGGCACAGGCCGAAGAAAAGGAAGACTTAGTCGTAAATCTGAGCAAGGAGCTAAGGACTATTGCTGCAGGAAGTGCGCAGAGTCTGAAGGATTCAACACTTGAGAAGTTGTTGAATGCCAAGCGCGAGGGGTGCGTAAGTTCCTCTGAGAGAGTCAGAGTTGGAAAAGCTCAGGAGGTGTATCACCTTCGTGATGATCTTTGCAAGTTAGCACAAAAGGCTTGGTTGAGAAAAGTTAGAGAAGGAGATGCAAGTGAAAGCATTCGAGGATAAAGTTCTAAGGAAGGAGCTTTAGTCTTCTGGAGAAATCCTCGAGACAAAGGAGTCGACGGTCAGGATTCGCAGGGGAGATTAGCGAAGTCCCGACAGCCATCAGATCTGGGAAAGTTGTGCAGGGTTTAGGCATTGGCCCGCAGGGAAGGAGTCAGAGCTCATCGATACTTGACTCATTAGAGAATCGGAGTTCCCAGGAACATAGGATTCTCGCAGGGAGAATTCACGATCCGCGAATTCCCGAAGAGGAGCATAGCTACACGTGCATCGGGGTTCGGTGTTTCGGAGTTCTCGGTGACGAGAGACTCACGACCACGGGAATCACGATATCCCGATACGCAATTTTGCCGACGGAGGAAAGCACCTAGTGGAGTCCAGGTGTCGGAGGATTGAGTCTCGTCGTGAGCAGAGGAAAGGTGGCATCGGGATTCAGGAATCGGAGATTCGTGAGAGAAGTGACTCACGACCGCGTGAGTGTCGATTTCCCGATAGGGTAATTCCTGGTAGGAAACGAGGAAGGTGTGAAGTGGTTATTCCATCGGGTTTCGGGGATTTGTGAGACCCGATCCCGTGAGTTCAGGACTCGCGATATCGCGAGGTCCGATTTCCCGATTTGAAGAAGGGAGATCACAAAGAAACTCTGTGGGTATTGAGAACTCCCGACAGGGAGTTGAAGAGTAATTTTAACTCTTCGGGCCTAGCTAAAGGAAGGTCCTGGTGGGAGCGGACGTGTGCCGAGTGACGTCTGCATCAGAAAAAAACTATCAAAATATCTAAGGCTCTTAAAAACAAAAACAATTAAATATTTTGAATTTATTAGTGGTAACGATTAAAAAATCATAATATTACACACCCCTAAAAAATACCTACAGGTAATCAACCAAGCAAATAGTAGATAAAAGGATATTATGAATATGGGATGTCAATCAACCAATGAAGATATGAGAAGCAGTTACCCCAACCTCCACATAACATCCCTTCTCGGTGCAAGAAACCCTCGCTTCGCGGGATCACTCTCCAAGGGTACTGAAAGTGAATACAACGTCTACCCCAGGTACCATGGGAGTCCTCCCACATTCACCTATGTATATACCTAGGGAAGGCCACTAAGATTACCAACTCGTAGTCGACCTCTGGGGGGTAGAATCAATAGTTGGGACCAAATGTATGGGAAGGATATAAAAGTCTGAAGTTTTTCAAGAGAATTGAAGAAAAGTCGACCAGTAAGACTCCTGAGAACCCCTAACTGATTCAGGATTCACAAAGCATTGAGACCAAATGAAACCAATAGTTTCTAAATAAAAACCCCCAATATATTCTTATTCTACTGCGATTAGTCAAGCTTTGGAGGGGTAATCTCTTATTCTCTTTCTCACACAACCTCATGTTTAGCCCCTGTGTTAGAGGGGGTTCCTGGGTATGCCTATACAAAAGTTGGATTTGACCACTCTTCAGTGTTCTAAAGTCTATTTAGTAGTCTTGGACAATTTACTCATTGTTCCTATTCCAAAGACCCTAATCCTATGCTACTATTGGTGTACCAAAAACTGAAAATGTCTAGTTGATTTTATTAGCATGTTGGTTGATTTTAATGTCTTTGTTACTCAGAAGGTTCACAGAGATGAAACTAATGATGTGTGAGACTCAACTTCAATAGAATGGAAAAAGAATGAAATGCAATCGTTCCTTTTCGATGAATTCTATGTATGAGAAGGATAATAGTTATATTCTTATTGATACAAAAAAACACTCAAAATTATGCAACGTTTTCAATTCTCAGGAGCAATATAATTCCAAACTATGAAAAAAATGTTTCAGAAAGCCAATTGCAAATGCAAGACTAGCTCTTTTCCAAACATGTACCAAAATTGATCTCCTAAGAATGAATTTTTTTTTTTGTTTGATAATGTATGCAATGAAATCTCTTCAAATGAAAAAAAATATTCTTCCTTACTTTCAATAGAAATGAAAGAGATCAATGTTTGAAACAAATAAGTACAAAGCAAAAGGATCATTCAAACAAAGACTTGCAATCTTAAAGAACTGAGAGAATCAAGTGCAAGGATGATTCCTAACACTTGCTCAATCAAACAAAGGAAGACACTCTTTAAAAACACCAACACTTTAATCTTAAATATCAAATGAACTTACAACAGACCTAAAATATTCAGAATTTACCCAATTGATTAACAATTTTACCAAAAAGAGATATGGAAGTACAAGGTCAAAAGGACTTGCCACTGTTTCCAAGCCAAGGAAAAGGGATACCAAATTTGAAAAGAAAAAGAATTGAAAATATTTGGAAAGGGAATGACATAGGTATAATGATTATATAATCAAAGACAAGAACATTGACAAACTAGACTGCATTCAAGGATCAGCTTAACCAAGAGTTCATTCAATGATAAACTTTTCCCAATTTGATAAAAAAAATGTTTGAAAAGAGGGAAAAAAGAAGTGATAACCCAATGAAGCCAGACCAACAAAGTCTCAAACAATAATAAAGAGTCCAAGGCACACATCTAAGTCAAAATCCTTTAATAAACAAAGAGGAAAAAACTCACAAATTAACACAAAAGGAATATTAACGCCCTTGTTATCATGCAAACAGAGTGTTACTGAAAGGGTGATGCCCCAAAAAAAATTATCGGGGAGTGTCACTAACTCCCTATAGATGAAGTATAGGGAGGGGCAATGCATTGCAAGCCTCCTATAAGGAGTGTTACTTCTTGAAGATGGTCAAAAGTTGCTTAGATTCAAAAAATGAAAAGGCTATTGAATTTGCAAGCTAACTAAAGTTTCTAGAGACTGATAACAAGGCTGAAACACTCAGAAAAACTAAGAAACAACAAAGATAATTCACATAATTTATAGGATATAGAATGAGAATAACATGGTTTTCTTCCCCAACATAGAATCCAAAAACTATTCTGAGAAATTCACCCTATGGATAGGTTGAATTCTCCTTAGAATAAAAAACATAACCTAAGATAGATTGAAACAAGTGGTGAAGGAATTCCTTTTATATTAATACTTTAATACTATAGATATAAGGAGATATTTAGACTAACCTTAAGTTCAACGTTTTTCCTTGCTACTCCAAGCCTCAACCTTACTTGTCCAAGCTTCTTGATGATCGAAGGAACCTACAAGAATTGGAGACAAACAAATCTACTTCTACTATATCTTGTTAGGAAAATACTAATCTATCTAAGATTTATTTGACATAAGCATTAGACAAATGCATAATTTTTTTTTGAAAGGAACAGGCCAAGTTTATTCATCATAAGTGAAAACTTACATATGGATGATGGTGCTAGTCTTCCAAGCCTTCTTTCCTCCATCCCTTGGATGCACACATGTATTCCATAGTTTCTCTCAAGATCAAAATTTTCACACCTTATAGAATTTATCTCCCTTCCCCTTATGCATGGTCTCGCTTATTTAATCTTTTCAAGCTCAAACACCATTATAAAATGAAGGGAAGGTTGAGATATTTTCTCCCTATGCTAGGATTTGGAACCCCATAATGGAATCAAAGTTGAGTGACTTGATTCTATGAGTCATCACTCATCCATAACCACCAAAATATCCTTGGATATGGCCCTTAGATAAAGGTGGAATTAGGCCCATCTGATTGACACTCCCCAGATACTTGAGACAGGGCATACCTGATGTCCCTTGATGGTGTTCTAGGGACTGTCACCCAATAAATGACTCCCTCTAGACATGAACATGGGAGCATCACCCTTCCAACCAAGTTAAACTTAGGGTGAAAATCATGTGTTCCACCTTCATAAAATGATGTTGTCTTCTTTATCATGACTAGGGAAGTGACAAAATGTTCTCCCATGGTGTATAAGTTAGTAAAACATGAATGTGACACATAGGAAAGTGTCATTTTGATATTACGACACTTAAAAATGAAATTATACATAAGTGCAATACTAAACGAAATATTGACGAAAGTGCGACACTTAGTATGACAATAGGTAGTCTTCAAATTTTATGTGTAACACCATTCCATCCTTGAAAATTATAACTAGGACTAGGTCTGGAGGAAGGAGGATTCCAAGATCCCATCATAGGAAATGACTGAGCAATATTCCCCACCAAACGGGAAAGGGTTATCAATAGGAAACATGCCCCCCGACCCAAAGCTGACATTAAAACTGGGTGTTAGAAAGGAGGGCGACATGTACGAAGTCATATTCGGCATACCAAAAGAAAAATTGTTAGAATCCATAGGAATCAAATTAGTACTTTAGAAAGGCATCCCCATTGAAAATGTGAAAGGGGGAATGTATATTGATGATGGTGAAGTCATACCACTCGAAAATATAAAAGGATTCGTCCCCATGGACTAAGTTGAGCTCATGGACTAGGTTACGCTAAATGAGAGAGTCACGAGGGATCCACCAACCATAGCATAGGTTGGATTTGAATGAGTACTAATAATGGGAAGATCACCAGGCTGAGAAATATGTACCACGTTTATTTATTCTACACCTTTACGGAGGCAGTTTTTGTATCAGACCAAACTATGGTAATTGATTCAAGAGTCGATGAGACCAGTGGGGAGGCTGGTCTCTCTCCACGATTACTCAAAACTTGTGATGCAATAAAAAATCCTATGGCCATCAAATATACAAAGAGAACACTCCTAAATAAAAATAGGGCCAAAGCATTGTTGACGGGCGAAATTGACCATCCGTCAACTCAGAGAGTGGAACCAGTCCGGGGTTGTCTAATAACCCAAGCCATTTGGGTTGAACCACCCTGACGGGTTTAGCGGCTCCGTTAGCCGATCTAAGGTCCTAAGAAAACAAAAAAAAGAAAACTACTCTAAACTAACTAATCTAACTAAAACTAACTATTAAACAAACTAATATAACTAAAAGGAATAAAATAAACTAATAAACTAAACTAACTATTATATACAATCTACTAACTAATACTATACTAACTCTAACTAATTAAATATATAACTACTAACAGAAATATAACTTATTCACAAAATGTACAATATCCACAATTTACAGATTTGAATAAAACCTAAAAAACTGATTAATATTCTGTCCTAAAACAGAAAGAAATATTTTTTGTTGATTTTATAATTTTATGAACATAAATAAAACAAAACTAACTAAACTAAACAACTAATACACTAACTACAACAACAAATCTAACTAAACATATATCTAACTAAACTACTAATATTATACTAACAAACAAATAAATAACAAACTGACTTGGAGAAATGCTCTAGATTTGTCCTGTATATGATGATTTTCTCAGCTGATCGGAGGGAGGAAACCCACACCGAATTATCCATAAACTTGTCGTAAACGATACGCTGCAGTGCTCTTGAAATATGATTACAGGACAAACAAGACATAAAATTTACAATAACCTTATGATATATAAATCTTCACAGTTAGATAAACCTGTATGCAAAGACTTATACGAAATAATTCAATTGATGAAGAAGAGAAATCTGTCATTCATTAACTGAACAAAGTAATTGTTGTATCTTTAAAGTAATGAAAGAAATTAGACATGGATCACATTAGTTAAATCACATCATTCTACAATAGACTATGATAGATAAAGTAGTTTATAATCAATTACAAATGACATGCATAAACTTGAAACAAAAGATTGATATTATGAAAGCGAAAGCTGTAGCAGAACATCAAATTTTGTCTTAGTTTGTATTAAAAATCCATAGCCTAGTTCTCCCACAAGTGAGGATGATCCTTATTACAAAAATAATAAGTATTTAAAGGTTTTCCACAGGGTAAAACCTCCCTGTGGAAGTTATCAAAACTGTTTACATAAAATCTGGGAAGATATCCCAAGTTTAACTTAAACTAGGAACCTAAAACAAAACTAAATCACAAAACATCTCCTAAATTATTCAATATGTCCAATGCAATTCGGATGTACCTGAAAAGGGTCAAAGATAAACCAGTTAGGATGGTATTTTGTTAAAGAAAATAGTAAAAATCTAAATCTATAGACTAGCTACAGAATCTTGCGATTTTGTAGCTGGTCTAAATAAGACACAGAATCAACATTGAAATCAATTCAAATCATATAAAGAATTAAATTCAATTTTCATCCAATATATGTTTGCAAACGAATCGTTGAAATTGAAAATGTTACACCATTCGAAATCAAACAGGATCAAGATCAATCAAATGGTTACAGAGATACGCGTACTTTGTTTCGTTTGTTACCACAAAATCGAATGAACAGAATTATAATCAATAGTTTTGAAATCGTTTGATATCAATTTGAAATCAATATAATCAAAACAAATTGTAGGCAATTGCTATATTGCCTTATCAACAGGAGATACGATCGAATCCAAACAATATCATTTTCAAATCGTTATATTGTATTGTCATAGCAAACGATTCGTGCCATGAGTGGATTAACTCAAACTGGTGCGAAAATCAACTCAAATAAAATCATAACAGGATCAATTAATTGGTAACGGAATTCGTAAGAATCATCCGATCGTTTATTATTGCAAATTGGGCAAACAAGATCGATTGAATTTGATCAAAATCATTCCACTCAAACGAATTATATCCGGATTTGATAGAGATAACCTAGGTCGACCAATTCGTTTTGCAAATTTAAAATCAAACAGAACAACATTTATGACACGAATCCAACTCATGAGAATGATCATACTAATTAAAGATACACAGCAATCGAATCAAGCGAATCGAACAAGTGGAGTTTTAACATAGTTATTATGAATCAAAACCATTCCACGATTCGGGCACATTTGCACAGGCTTAAATGAGAGCATTGTTTTCATACGAAACAGAGTCATTCTTTCCAAATTGAAACCAAACAGAGTTGTATTCCCAATTTAGAACATTATATGACACAACATATCAAAAGATCATAACAACCAAACTCATTGAAATCGTTTGCCAATCACAGCATACAAACAAACCATAACGAAATCAAATCAAAACATGATCACATTCTAAATCTAGCATGAAAAACTTCCTGTTCAAATTGGATACAAACAAATCCAATCGAAAGCAAATAATCAATTTCGTTAACTCAATCAGACAAACGATCAAATCAAATCCAATCGAAAACCAATCAAATCCGCTAAGATTCTATCAATGGCTTAACTGGGAATGAGTGAATCATGTATCCAATATGAAATTTCATTTATTTTTAGCAAAGCAAAAATACAGGATGAACACATTATGACAGAGCCATTTCGAAATTTAAACAGAGCTATTCGAAGACCAAATTCAAATCAGTATATTAATCCTAGGAATTCACAAAACGCAATTGATACAAAATTCATACCTGTATGACGAGCAGATAGCTTGATCATGACAATTTGGAGTTGACAACGGCTATGGCCGATTCAACATTCTAGAAAATGATGGAACCAGTTGTCTTCTACTTCCTATCAGTTGCTTGGAGCTTGTATCTTTGAATGGTCAATACTGCAACTTGGTTTTCCAATGATTGGATTTTCGATTGGAGTATGGGAACGTCGATGCAATATTGTTTCAACCATAAATCACATTGGTCACAGGGCGACTATGTGGGCTTCGAAAATGCAGATGAGGGTTTGATTACATTGCCAAGGGTTTCGTTAGGCAGTTTGACCCCAGGGTAGCTAGGATTATTTCTTAGGCAAGGGGGAAGATTCGAAACGAAATCATAAGGTGGTTCGGGGCATAAACCCTGTGAGTAAGGGTACTCACTAGCTAGGAAACATTCTATGTCAGAGTCTGAATCCTCACTAAGGACTATGGACTTTTTCTCAACAGAGGGTTTAGGTTTATTCCTAGCCATTCTCGAAATAAGCCGAGCATTCTTTTTACCCTTAGCAATAACAGTAGGGTTTTCCTTGGCCCTTTTGCTCGCAGGCTTTTTTATAGCCTCGGCCTTCTCTACTACATAATCTGGTAAGTCAATATCAGGGTCGACCGACGGTTTAAGAGAGGGAAGTAGGACATGGAAGGGCATGTGTGGCTAGACATTGGTTTCGTTCACCACAGGCTTGTCAACCTGGACAGGGTTTGTATCATCAAAACCATTTTGATTGATGAAAGCTCTCCAACTATCACCATGTAAACTCAAATGATAAACAACGATAAGTTTAAATAGTCCATGGTGGAACAGGCTACTGTCGGCCTTCTTCCTTTTAAACCTTTTTGACATTTTATATAGGCTACGATGGAAGTAAAAGGGCATATTCAATGGGTATCCCATAAAATTCATTAACAAACGCAGGTGGTAGAGAAACACGAGACCATATCGACCTTCACAGGTCATGAACTGTTTGACTATTATGAAAAGGTCATGCCATCGTGGTTTAAGCATGGATATGGGCATACCTCTGTCACAAGAGGTGACCTTTCGGGAGATGAACATAAGTGGCCATGGAACCTCTTCCACTTTGGAATTCTTGAACCAACGCTGACCCGTGGCAGGTAACCCTGTAGCAAAACCAATAAACTCCTCATTGATCTCCAATTGAACGTCGCCCACCTTGGCTCTACAGCCATCAAACTACAGAGTGATCTGTTGTGCCACAAATAAGTTAAAACCCTCAAATCTCTGCACGAAGGTGAGCCAACCGTTATCCTCCAAGTCCTTCCGGGCATTGTCAAATAACAGCAAGGCTTGGCTACCGTTCGGTTCGATTCGTACCATCGGTGCCATGGAGCCGAGCACAYGRTGAATGAGCCAGGGTTTGGGTCATAGCATACACAGGAGTAGGGTGCGCGAAGGGTTACCCGAGCTAATAGAGGTAAACGGGGATAAGGGATAGGCATAAATGTCATCGTGTGAAGGTGGTGGAGATTATCTCTACCATGCATAATAGTTATTGCGAAAGTACAACCACCAGCTTATAGCTGTTCTACCCATTATAGCATAGTTCAACAATCATGTCATTTGGCCGACCAATGAAACCAATAGTAAGTGTATAAACCAATGTGCAAAATCAACGTTATGCCAAAGTTTTAAACCATCAACATACAATTTGAAACCAATACCAAATGTTTAACCATGCGCCAATGTATCAACTCATATCAATAGTTTAACCAATGTGCCAATGGGTCTTCATATAATCAACATGCCAATAGTTATGAAAACATGAACATAGGTATCATATTAAAAGATATATATGAAAGATTTAACCATAACACCTATGTATTTTCATGAAACCAATGGTCAAGTAGGTCAACTAACATGCAAATCCAAATGSCAATGCATTACAAACTCAATGAAACGAAGTCACAMAATCAATACAAGAATGTTCAATGAGTATAGTTCGAAAGTTTTGCCAGCTGCATAACGATAAGTGAAAAGTAAGCGCGATAGGTATATCGACAAGAAGKATCATGACAGTTCAAATAATGATTTCAATGTGACCTCGAAAGACTAAGTTTTCATGCTTACAGTCGTGAAAACAAAACAAAGGTAAATGTGCAAATATCACAAAAATAAAAGTGTCGTTTATTAAAAATTGCGACGAAAAATTGATGTTTGTGAAACATTGGTGTAGGCAGCTTATAAGACAATAGAAACATGTGAATTGGTTGCCAACAATGGTGACACACTGGTAGAAGTAGTTATCTCTGCCAAAAGGAGAAAATTTAGATTAGGACAACAAAGATAATTCCAACTCAAAAATAACAACCAGAAAATTGTATAAACATCATCATTAACCAACTATTCCAGCAGTGTTTCAAAGGATAAAAACTGATAACAATCTTAAGATCAGCAAGCCACGATATTAAAGATAAAATCTCCAATACTGTTGGCAGAGCCACTGCTGCCAGCAGGTGTCCATAGCCTCAACAGGGTTGCCATTTAACCCACTCTGACATCTGTATCCTGCCAAGAAGTTCTGGATCAGAATAAAGGACATTAAAGAGGTTTCTTATTTGCAGATTTTCATATACCCGACATTGCTTCGCTACCAGCGGGCCTGTTCAGTACCTCAGCGAAGTTGTCTTGGCGCCATGGATGCATTTACCCGCTGCCAGCAGACCTGTTCAACATCCTGGCGGGTTTACAAGCACTTCCCACAAATCTTCTTAATAATTTATTTTGTTTTATTTTTTATAGATATATAGTCGAGCGGGGTGACGCTGAAAATCATGATATTTTAACATATTTTTTTTTTTTAGACCTCATCAGAATTTTTTAAAACTGTCCTTTATTTAGATCCAGAGATGTTTTATTTACAAAAACAACTCCTAAGACAGGGAGACATCTTCTGAGTCATTCCTTTATGGAATAGGGACAGCGTAAAAAGATAATAGATGATCATGACAAGCTTTACTCAGAGATCGAAATCAGTCAACTTCTTTCGAACAACAGACTTTTCCAACATAAATTTCAGAAATATGCCATTGATGTTTGTACTAATTTTCTTAGTAGTTATTTTAGCGAAGGAATTTTCTATTGTCTTTGTCTGAATAGCGCAGTGTACAGGTATGTGACTTTCCAAAAACACAAACTGATAAATTGAAATCAAAAACAAAAAAGCAAACAAAAAAGCAAACAAAAACAAAATATGTACATAATATACAAGGGTAGTTAACAAGCAAAGTATCTTTTCAAAGCTTGGCCATTCACTGGGTAGGTGTCAGGTTTCCCTTCAAGATTTTGCAATCAAAAAGAATTGGGACCAAACTTTTCAGCAATTAAAAATGGTCCAAGCCATAAGTTTTGAAATTTTGTGTGCTCTCCCTTTCCTTCGTGTGGTTTGTCCCACTTCAAGACAAGATCACCTACTTAAAAATTCCTATCAGAAGCAGAGTTAGAATCGAACCAACTTTTAACCAATTGTTGATGTTGATCTAACTTTCGTTTATCTTGGGTTCTTACTTCCTCTAGCTTCATCAAAGCGTTAATTCGGTTTTCTAAAGGGGGACAATCTTCTTCTTAGATTTTCTGTGACAATTGAAGTGAGGGAAGAAGAATGTGAGGTGGAAGAATTGCTTCTCTGCCATAAACAAGAAAAAAGGGGGAGTTACCTACAACATCTTTTGGCATTCCCCTATCAGCCCATAACGTGTTTAGCAGTGCGTTGTGCCAATTTTTGTGATTTTCAACCACCGTTCTCTTGATGATTTTGATTAAGTTCTTGTTTGTCGATTCCGCCAATCCGTTGCCCTGGGGGTAATAGCTAGCAGAATACTTCATCCTAATTCCTTTTTCCAAAGCGAACTCGCTCATCTCAAGAGAGGAAAAGTAAGAAGCGTTATCGAATACTAAATAGTCAGAGATACCGAAACGAGTGACAATATTCGAATTTAGAAAGGCAATTACCTGACTAGTGTTGATAGTTTTTAATGCAGCAGATTCAGACCATCGGGTAAAGTAATCTGTGGTTGTCACAATAAACTTGTGTTGTTGTGAGGACAAAGGGTTGATTGGACCTATTATATCAAGGCCCCACTGCTGAAAAGGAGAATCTACCATAACGGGCTGCAAAGGAAAGGCTGATTTTTGTAACCGCCCTGATGCTTTCTGACAGATGATACATTTACGACACAAGGCATGGGCGTATCTAAAAAGCGTGGGCCAATAATAACCGTCTCTTAAAACCTTATGGGCAGTGGTGTCACCACCAAAATGACCACCAGCTTCTCCTGCATGCAACTCTAGCAAGACTTTTTCTGCTTCGTCCTTTTCAAGACAACGCATCAGTACGCCGTCAAAACTTTGACGAAAAAGGATACCATTAACCAGATGAAAGGAGGCTGACTTCAGTATCAACGCTCTTCTTTTGGTAGGGTCAAGGTGACGGGGGGCTGACCCATGTTCAAGACAAAATCTTATATCGTCATACCAAGGACTGACAGAGTTTTGTGCGCAACAGATTAGACTTTGATCATGTTGTCCTAGGTTTGACGTATCATTTTCTTCTTGTTGTCCTGCTGTTGAATTAGAAACTAACTTGCATAACCCTTGACCTCTCATTAACTGAGATGGGGTGATTTCTAGGTCATACTCCTGCAAGGAGGTGACCCAGTTGGCTCTCTTTTCTCCTAGTTCCTTCTGCACTAACAAGTTCCTCACGGCTGGGTAGGGGACAATAACTTTCATCCTTGACTTCAAAAGATAGGACCGGAAATGCTTAGCTTCTTTGAAAACAGCATAGGCTTTCCGATCTACCGCTGGGTAATTAAGTTTAGTGCCTTTGAAAGAAGAGCTCATAAAGGCAATGGGTACTTCATTGTTCTCGGCATTCTTTTGGGTTAGGACGTCGACATAGGAACGGTCAGAGGAAAAAGTGTAGAGTGTAAAGTCTTGAGAAAAATCTGGGCTCATGAGAGACGGAGCGTCTATTATGGCCTTCTTTATTGCATTAAAATCTTGATTTTCTAGGGGTCCCCAGTGATATTGGGTATCTTTCTTAATCATATTCTGTAAAGGCCTGACCATTTCGGAGAAACTGGGGACAAATCTTCTCACGAAGTTAATCTGGCCTAAGAAAGACTGCATAGATTTTTTGGATGTGGGGGGGGGGAGTTTCACGATGACTTGAGTCACTTCGGGGTCAATAATCATCCCTTCAATAGACACAATGAATCCTAAGAGTTTACCCTGTTCTACTGCAAAGATGGATTTTTTGGGATTCAAGGAGATGCCGTACTTGCGACATCGCAGCAGTACGGCTCGTAAGTGAGCTAGATGATCGTTTTTGTTTTTAGATAATATAGTCACATCATCTAAATAAACTACGACAGACTGATTGATTAAGCCTCAGAAAGCAATGTCCATTTCTCTCTGAAAAGTATCACCGGCATTAATCAATCCAAAGGGCATTTTACGATAAGCATAAGTGCCCCACGGGGTACGAAAGGTAGTTTTAAGTTGGTCTGGTGGAGACATCAGGACTTGGTTGTACCCTGAGAAACCATCCAATAAGGATAGCCTCTCGGAACCAGATACCTGTTGAAGGATCTGTTCCATGGGCGGGACAGGATAGTTGTCTTTATCAGACGCTCTATTAAGGTTTCGAAAATCGACGCAGAGTCGAATTTCCCCATTTTTCTTCTAGACTGGGACAAGGTTAGAAACCCACTGAGTGTGTCTAATAGGAAAAATTATCTTAGCATTTATAAGCTTATTCAATTCTTTTTGAACAGTCGGTTTGAGTTTGGGGTGCATTTTCCTTAGTTTCTGTTGAAAGGGTAAGGTTTGGGGCTTCATCGAGATGACATGCTGTATGATGTTAGGGTCGAAAGTTTTAAGGTCATCATACGTCCATGCAAAGACATCTTTAAACTCTTTGAATAATCTAATAAATGCAGCTTTTTCTTGTTGAGAACATCCCAACCCTAGATTAATGCACTGAGGATTTTCATTAGTTCCTAAGTTCACTTTTTCATAAGATAACGAGGAACTATTGGTTTTACAATTGACCGTCTTTTTAAATTTATCTTGAAGATCATAAAACTTCTCTAATCTAACTACAGATTTAGGAATCGAGTTTACCATATCCGATGAAGATTCAGGAGTTCTCGGATTTGGTATTACCGTGAAATCGCGCAAATTGTCATCGTGCGTGTGTTCGTCTATTACCGCACCTTGAAAGGTTTCTTCCATGTGTAGAAAGCTAATTATCTGCTGGTCGTCATCAAATACTCTCCAGTTCGTGATGTTGTCGGGGACGGATGGCTGGAACAACAGCTCAACAGAGAATGCATCTGGGGACAAGCCTTCTAGAGGAAGAAGTTTAGAAGCCACATTAGCTAATAAATCTCCTTCAGAGTTATTCAATCTAGGAATAGAATTTATATTGAAAGCATAAAATTTGTTCATTAAATTCCATACCTCAGACTGGTAGTGTTGTAGGAAAATCT
>ML829671.1:0-11249 GCA_009831015.1 Picea engelmannii
CCCCTCACATCACTCTCAATTCCCCATACCCAACAAATGATTATTTTTATATAGAAAACATATAGAAATTAATGCATAACTGGGATAGTCATCAAAACATATGAACATATAAACAACGATAAAGATCCAAATACAAGTCATGAATTTATACATCTAATTTTTCTTTGATTTATGTTTTTTTACATTCATAAAACTGACAATTGGGATATCATCATCATCCAAGGACATTGTATTTTGGGTGCCCTGTCCTTCTATTGTTTGTGTGTGCTCATGTACCATACTTCTGGTACGTCATTGAGAAGGGTTAGCTAGCATCTATTTAGGGTCATGAACTAGAACAACGAAAATGATCATATCAATATGTTGAAATATAATTGAAATAACTAATTCATTGTTTTGATTAACATTACACTATTGCTCTTTACCTGTCTCTGTAGTTAGGACAGTTGGTATGTTAATTTCCTGTCCACTTGGTTTCTCTCACATTTGACCCTCCTAAGCTACATGCTCTTCAATTTTGAGAAGATAATATATAAGTATAAGTCAGGAAATAAATATCTACAATCACAGTAAATATTTATAATTCTAAAGCATACATACCGGAATGTGTACTCTACTCTACACTATCATTGGACATGTGGACCCTTGTATGACACGGTGTTTGTTGAATACTGCTTGATTGACTACTGCGGTAGCACTGTTTCTTGAAAACAAACATAAATACTTAGTTAAGGGTGATATAATAAAATATGAATAGACTTTACAAGCATGCTACTGCGGTTTCCTTATTCATTTGATTTACCTGTGTGGATGAGGAGATAGGAGTCTGGCCCAAGATTTTTCTATATTCAATCACACTTTTAAAACCATGCTTGTAACCAAGATTTAGGTCCTCCTCAGTGGAAGCAATGTCAAACATATTTAATTGCAATTCATAACACCGTTAAAAATACCAATAACAAAAACATATATTTGTTTGCTATCGTAAAATAAATATTAACCACAGTTTATCATTTAAATATTACTATTCGGGCTTTGAGTTTTCCATAGCCACCTTGGCCTAGTTTATGTTGGTCATGTTTTTCCACTCTGGCCTTTATTTCTTTGGATGTGTCTGGTAGCCTACATATGGAATTTTTGAAAAATAATAGATATCAGAATTGTTACTTAAAACATGAAAGAAAAACATAAATGTTCATATTTCACTGATAATATGACATGTGTTGTACCTTTCTTGACCAACTCATGGTTGTTGTCCTTGTTTTTTAAACAAGTTCTCCTTTGCATCCTCTATTAGCGCCTTCCACTCTTTCTTGGGAACCATGGGAGGGCACTTGTGCTTGAGGTCTATTTGCAATTTATCCCTATACTGGGCCCTGGTGTATTTTAAATTTTCACTAGCTAACTTTGTAGCCACTTTCTTGTTGAAAGTGTTGCCGAACAAGTTTACCATGTGATCTATTAAACCATCTTTTTTTTTTCTATCTTGGCCATTCCACCATGTGCAAATGGTGGGGCCAAACAACTCCAATGCTTTTTCATGTAAGTTTCTATAGAAAACATTGTTTCCTACAGAAATGTGTTTTCCATTAATTTATAATAATCTCAACAAATGTCCATTTCAATTTCATGAAAGAAATGAATCAATTGATGGGACAATTACCTACAATCTTCTGAATCTTTATCGGAACACATGCGTCATCTGCCATAAAGGTGACATCTAGTGATCTGGTGCTTTTAATTCATTTTTCTCCATGCAGAATAGTATCCTGTGCACCTACACTATGTTCCTCTCTGGAGTTATCATGTGGAGTCCCAGGCTCCGACTCATCATGCTCTGGCATGTCATGCCGGTCAAAATCACCCTGATCATCAATGGATTCGAGGGGAACCTCGAGGGGCTCAAAAATCCTCACTTTCACTTTTCTATGTTGACCTTTGTTTTGCATTGGACCATCACTACTACCTATAGTAGTTGTAGGATCGGCAGGTTCCCCACACACGGGGTTTAAAAAATCCTACAAATGAAAAACTTTTATTTATCAGATCATATATAAAATATAAAACTAAAAAACGGATATGAAATTGTCATAGCTAATAAAAATATGTGAAGATGCCACTTACCCCAAAATTAGTTATTGTAGTTTGTAGCTCTACAATTGTTTCCATGTCCTCCTGTGTTAGGGGTCGTTTCCTAATCAAACCTAGATATTCTATGTTAGCCTTCTTCAAGGCCTTCATTACAGTTGTCATTGGGTTTTTCAAATAAAATATTTCATCCTCATCAATATCCTCTATGGGAGCCTTCCCACGTTGACCGTGCCATAATACATTGATGAATAAAATTAATGAGATGAACTTTAACAATTGAGAAATTTAGTTGTTGTAGTCATAAGTTGTTACTGTATTTAACATTTACCTAATGAGGCACTATGGATGCCTTTCCCTAGTCACCCTGGATAGATGTAAAGGGGGATTTTCGGACATGGTCACCCTGGACAGATGTTGACACAATAAATCAATCAACAAAAGTTATGAAATTCACCTCTAACATTAAAAAAATGAAATATTGTAGTAATATCGGAAAAACAAAAAACAAAATTTCAGAAACTTAGTTATTGTAGTCATAAGTTGTTATTGTATTTAACATTTACCTAGTGAGGCACTGCAGGTTCCTTTCCATAGTCACCCTGGATAGATGTAGCTGGTGATACTCGGACATGGTCACCCTGGACAAAAGTTCACATAATAAATCAACCAATAAAAGTTATGAAATTCACCTGTAACATTTAAAAAATGAAATATTGGAGTAATATCAGAAAACAAAATAATGAAATTTTAGAAATTTTGTTGTTTTAGTCATAAGTTGTTATTGTATTTAACATTTACCTGCTGAGGTACAGTGGGTTCCTTTCCACGGTCAACCTGGAGAGATATAGTGGGTGATTTTCTACCATGGTCACCCTGGACGGATGTTGACACAATAAATCAATCAATAAAAGTTATGAAATTCACCTGTAACATTAAGAAAATGAAATATTGCAGTAATAACAGAAACAAAATAATGAAATTTCAAAAATTTAGTTGTTGTAGTCATAAGTTTTTACTATATTTAACACTTACCTGCCGAGGTGAAGTGGGTGTCTTTCCATGATCACCCTGGATAGATGTTCAGACAATAAATTAATCAACAAGAGTTATGAAAGTAATTGTAAAAAATGTATGCAGTAAAAATTTGAAATATTGCAGTGATAAATTGTAACAATGATTGATCAAAGGTTGATTTGAATGGTATGTAATATATTTACCCCCATAGTTGCACCCCCTCCATCTATTCGATTTAATTTGTAATCGATCAACAACTCTTCACCTGGAACTATTTTTTTTGTTGCACATACAAATATACAATTTCCTTCTCGTGCCTCAAATATGAAATTTGGTTTCTTAGTTGTTTCCACTAGTCATGTACTATTTATAAATCTCACAATGTTTCCAGTATTTTTTGGCCTTCCATCAATATACATAGTTGCCCCTTTATTTTGATTGTTATCTAGTAGTTGTATATAATTTGCAGCAACTTTGTATCTCCGCATACTTTGCGTATATCGGACCAACATCAACCAGTTATTGTATTTGTATAATGGTTCGACATACTCCATCAATTCCGTTACAATTCCATAGCCAACCTTTATGCCATCCATGGAAAATAAACCCAATCCATGTAAGGACGAAAGAGCAATGCGATACATCCTCCCATCGATGAAGAAATTTGTGTCCACTTCAGGTATCTCCTTAGGTGCCCATTGTTGCACTAGATGTTTATACCTCAAGGAAAACTCAATGTCACCTATGCTCTCAACATCATAATTACAAGACCCTCTGTTGGCAATACAAAATTTCATGTGGGTTCAAAATCTTTTCCTTACCTTTTCCAACCTAGTTGATCTAGAACCGGTAGATCTAGTACAACACGTCTTACTTTCAACCTCTCTTACTATATCTTGAGAATCACTCGAGGAAGATAGATCTAACAGATATCTATTTGGTGGTACCTACACTCGTTAAAACAAGAAAATAAGTTATCATGCCAATATATATTTTTTGTACCAACATAGTTGCATATAGTTGCATTTAGTTGCATAAAGTTGAAATTGCCACACCTATCCATCATATAGTTTCATAAAGTTGAAATTGCCACAATTATTTGTGTAAATTTGCATAAGTTGTGTAAAGTTACATAAGTTCCATAAAGTTACTTAATTTTGTAAGTTGCATGTTGCATAGTTTCATATACTTGAACAGTTGCATTTAGTTGCATATTTGCATATAGTTGCATACAAAATTGTTGCAATATAGTTGCATATAGTTTCCATATAGTTTCATATGGTTTCATAAGTTGCATATAGTTGCAATATAGTTGCACAAGTTTCATATAGTTGCATATAATTGCATAAGTTTCAATAAATTTTCATATCGTTGCATTTGACCACTCACCAATATTTGAGAATATAGTTGCAATATAGTTGCATTTGGAACCATTGGTATGTTTTCATAATAAGAATAGGTCTCAAGGTGTGTACCATGAATAGAGAGAAAAAAAATGTCCTTAGGTCCTAAACATATTTTCTTTGGCTCATTGGCCATTAACAAGGCCTCAAACCACCACATCTATCCTATTTAATAGACTATGGTGCTTGGATGGGATATGGGTGTCATTCACAATTTTTTTACACCATGTATGGAACCTAGATGTTGTCCATGGTCAGGGAAAGAACATAAGGTTTTTAGGTCCTATTTAAATCTTCTTAGGATTAATCTTCATGATGAAGTTGTTAAAAAACAACACAAGACATATGTAAAAACCTTTACCTTCTGTGTGGGATCTTTGGTGCCATTAATAGTTTTTTCATAATAAGAACAGTTCTCAAGGCTTGTACCATGTCTACGGGAACAAAACAAGAACATTAAGCTCACAATGAATGTTGTCAAATTCAAGGGCCATGAACTAGGCCTCGAATAACCATGTAGTTATTATTTAATAGATAGTTGACCTTCTAGTGGGATATGGGTGCCATTAGGATTTGTTTTGCACCATATATGTAATTCAAGGCTTATATCATCACCAAGGTAATAAAATCAGGGCCTGCTTCCCTAAAAGAATATTTTTTATGCTTAATGGCCATGAAAAATGCCTCTATTTGGGAATATGTGCACCATTAGTATGTTTTGAATAAAAATAATGAGTTTCAAGACCTATACCATGGCCAAGGGAGGAAATAAAGGTCCTTAGGCCCTAAAAAAATCTTCTTGATCTTAATGGCCATGAACAAGGCCTCAAAACACCATACATATCCTCTCTACAGGATATATTGAATTTGGGTGGGATATGGTCACCATTCACAAGTTTTGGGCATAATGTATAGCAAAGAACATAAGGTGCTTATGCCATATTTGAATCTTATCAGGGCTGATATTTGTGATGCAGTCCCTAAACAACCACACAAGATCTATGTAGGGTATCTTTGGAACCATTGGTACGATTTCATAATAAGAATAGGTCTCAAGGTGTGTACCATGGTTAGGAGAGGAAACATGTACCTTAGGTCCAAAATGAAGCTTATTCACTTCAAGGTCTATGAACTAACCATTGAATGATCATGTAGATAATGTTTAAGGGATATTTGGCCTCAAGGTGGGATTTGGACACCATTAGTATTTTTTCACATCACATATGGGAGTTTAGGCTTGTACCATCATGAAGGGAAGGAGAAAAGGTAATTAGGATTTAAATGAACCTTATGTGCTTACTGACCAAGATCAAGGCCTCCAATTAGGAATATAGGCCACATTGGTATGCTTTAAATAATAATAATGGCTATTAGGACAACATATCGGCACCATTCATAGGTTTTATGCATCATAGTTGGCTCTCAAGGCCTCTAAGAAGGAACTTAGAGCCATTAKGAGGATATAGTTTCATTCATAAGTTGCATTAGGAGGATATAGGTCACACATTCATAAGTTTCATATAGTTKCATATAGTTGCATAAGTYGCATATAGTTGCATAGTTGCATAAGTTGCATTGTTGCATAAAGTTGCATGTTGCATAAAGTTGCGTAAAGTTGCATAAGTTGCATTGTTGCATAAAGTTGCATAAARTTGTGTAAGTTGCATTGTTGCATAAAGTTGCATGTTGCGTAAAGTTGCGTAAAGTTGCATAAAGTTGTGTAAAGTTGCATAAATTGCAGTGTTGCATAAAGTTTCATGTTGCATAAAGTTGCGTAAAGTTCCATAAAGTTGYGTAAGTTGCATTGTTGCATAAAGTTGCATGTTGTGTAAACTTGTTGCATAAAGTTGCRTAAAGTTGYRTAAAKTTRTGTAAAKTTGYRTAAAGTTSCRTAAAGTTSCATWAAGTTGCTTAAGTTGCATGTTGCATAGTTGCATATAGTTRCATAGTTGCATATTTGCATATAGTTGCATATAGTTGCATAAGTTGCAGATAGTTGCAGATAGTTGCATATAGTTGCATAATTTGCAATATAGTTGCATATAGTTGCATAAGTTGCAATATAGTTGCATATATTTGCATAAGATGCAATATAGTTTCATTTGACCACTCACCAATATTTGAGAATATAGTTGCAATATGAAAAATGCCTCTATTTGGGAATATGTGCACCGTTAGTATGTTTTGAATAAAAAGAATGGGTTTCAATACCTATACCATGGCCAAGGGAGGAAATAAAGGGACTTAGGCCCTAAATAAATCTTCTTGATATTAATGGCCATGAACAAGGCCTAAAACCACCATACATATCCTCTCTAAGGGATATATGGAATTTGGGTGGGATATGGTCACCATTCCCAAGTTTTGGGCATAATGTATAACAAAGAACATAAGGTGCTTAGGCCCTATTTGAATCTTATCAGGGTTGATAATTGTGATGCAGTCCTTAAATAACCACACAAGATATATGTAGGGTATCTTTGGAACCATTCGTACGTTTTCATAATAAGAATAGGTCTCAAGGTCTGTACCATGGCTAGGAGAGGAAATGGGTACCTTAGGTCCAAAATGAAGCTTCTTCACTTCAAGGTCCATGAACTAACCATTGAATGATCATATAGATAATGTTTAAGGGATATTTGGCCTTGAGGTGGGATTTGGACACCATTAGTATTTTTTCACATAACATATGGGAGTTTAGGTGTGTACCATCATCTAGGGAAGGAGAAAAGGGAATTAGGATTTAAATGAACCTTATGTGCTTACTGACCAAGATCAAGGCCTCCAATTAAGAATATGGGCAACATTGGTATGCTTTAAATAATAATAATGGCTATTAGGACCTCTACCATGGCCAAGGGAGGGAAATAATGGCCTTAGGCCCTAAAAAAATCTTCTCGTCCTTAATGGCCATGAACAAGGCCTCAAACCACCACACATATCCTCTTTAAGGGATCTATGGACTTTAGGTGGGATACAATCACTATTCACAAGTTTTGGACATCACATATGGCACTTTGGATCTTACCCATGGTTAGGGAAAGAACATAAGATAATTAGGCCCAATTCCAATCTTCTCATTGATCTTTGCGATGTAGTCTTTGTACAACCACACAAGAAACTTGTATGGGATATTTCACCTCCGTGTGGGATATTTCATGCCAATAGTACATTTTTCATAATAAGAAAGGATCGTGTGCTTATGCTCTAAGAAAATATTTCCTGTGCTTAGTGGAAAAGACTAAGTCCTTCTATTGGGAATGTGTGCACCATTAATATATTATGGAAAATAAGATTTTGTATCAAGAGATATACCATGGATGAGATAGGAAAACAAGTGACATGGCCCTGTACAAATATTCTTGATTTCAATGGTTATGAACAAATCCTTGAAGCACCACACAGACCATCTCTAAGGGATATTTGTCTTGTGGGTGGGATATGGGCACCATTCATAGTTTTTATGCATCATAGTTGGCTCTCAAGGCCTCTATGAAGGAACTCTCCTAATTCTAGGTAGTGAAGCACCCAATATATGTCCTTATTGGAACCCTTTTTTCATAGAATAATGAAATTAAAAAGGTAATTGTAGAATTGTTGGAGGTGGGATTAATATGTTGTAGTACTATCCCTTATTCATCCTTAGTGGTCAACGTATTAAAGAAGGAAGGAAATTGGTTCATTTTTCCTCAGTTCTAGGATCACAATAAGTTGATCTTCAAGGACAAATTTCCTATCCTAGTTATTTAAGACCACTTGGATAAACTTCATGGAGCCAATTTTTTCACTAAATTTGAGCTTCATTCCATATACCACCAAACCAAGATGAGAGAGGTAGACATCCTTAAGATCTCCTTATGTACACATGAATGTCATTATGAGTTTTTGTTGATTCGTTTTGGTCTTTACAAGGTTCAATCCACATTACAAAGCCTTATGAAAAAGATCTTTTGACCCTTCATACACAATCTTGTTATCTATTATTCTTTGATGATATCTTGGTTTACAATAAAACATAAGAATTTCACATCAATCATGTTGATAGAGACTTGCAACTCCTACAGGGCCACTATTTTTTCATGAAACACTCCATATGTGTTTTTGGGGCTTCATAGGTTGAATACGTGGTTCACATTGTAAGTGAGGAGGAAGTATGAGTTGATCCTATGAAATTCATAGCTATGCAATATTGGACCTATCCAAATACCTTGAAGAGCTTATGTGGATTCTTATAACTTCAAGGCTATTAAAGGAAGTTTGTGAAAATTTTTGGAAAACAAAATTCTCCCTTAACTTCACTTCTAAAAAGTAATGCCTTTTTCTATAGTGTAGTCATTGAACATTCCTTCTCGGCTTTAAAGGATTCCATGTGCACTACTCTAGTTTTAGAAATTCCATATTTTACTAAGTCTTTTGTATTGGAATGTGAAGCCTCAAGCAGGGGTATTGGAGTGGAATTGATGTAAGAAGGGAACCAATTAGAATTTACCAATAAGTAGTTGTGTGATCGAAATTTGGGTAAATCCACATATGAGAAAGAAACGATGGCCATCCTACATGTAGTAGAGACTTGACGCCCTTATCTCATAGGGCGACATTTCCAGATGAAGAATTAACATCATAGTTTGAAGTACTTTCTCAAACAAAGTTTATCCTCACCAGAGTAACATAAGTGGGTCACCAAGATGCTAGGGTATGATTGTGATATTATCTGTAAAAAGCGTAAATAAGATGTGGTAGTCGATTCCCTATCCAATCAATTTGAGGAGGATGGATCCCTCTTTGCCTTATCTTTACCCATTCCAGGTTGGTTCAAGTAATCCCATTTAGAATATTTGTAAAATGACACTCTCATTCAACTCATCCATAGGATTTACGAAGATCCCAACCCTCCTAAAAGGTATACATGGAATCTAGATACATTGTGATATAAAAAGAAAATTGTTTTAGTAAATAATTATTCCTTAAAATAAAGGATCTTAGATGAATTTCATTAATTTTCTATAGCAGGTCACTTTGGATTTAATAAAACATATGAACGAAATAAGTGCTCATTCTTTTGGGAGGGAATGAAAATCAACATTCAGGTTTTTGTGGAAACCTATGAAACTTTCCAACGAAACAAGAGTGAGATAGTAAATACTTCAAGGTCTTTGAAATCACTAGAAATCCCAACACATATATGGAATGATATCTCTATGGATTTTATAGTGGAACTCTCTAGGGTGGGAAAAAAAATATATGATCATGGTGTTAGTAAACTTTCTTTCAAAATATGATCATTTTTGTGCCTTACCACATCCATTTACCCCCCCCTTTAGTTTCCCAAGTCCTCTTGTATCATATTTTTAAGTTACAGGGCATATCTACCTTCATTGTCTCAGATGGGGACCCTACCTTCACAAGAATATTTTGGCAAGATTTGTTTAAACTACATTGTAGCCAAATAAAAATGAACATTTCATATCACCCCCAAATACATGGTCAAACCAAAGTGGTCAACAAGTTCTTAGAAACCTATTTGTGATGCTTTTTATTTGAAAAACCACACAAATATGAACAATGAATTCCCCTTGCAGAATGGTGGTTGTTCATGTTCAACCTCATCATTCACAATGGGAAGGAGGTTGTTCATGTTCAACCTCCTCATTTGAATTTATTTGAAACACTTTTCTTTGAAGATCTTCATTCCTATGAACATCATCATCCTCATCTATATCATTGTTATTAATGTAGGTCTCCTCACTAAGATGAATATCATCCTACTTATTTGTATATTGGGCATTGCCATGAAATATAGTAGGTGAATGATTTATATCCTCATCCATGTCATTGGAACCACCATCAAACTCTTCACTTGAAGGAATACATTCATCACCATTATTAATACCATTAAAGTCCTCACTTAAGGAAATATCCCTTTCGTTATTGACACATTTATTGGTACCATTCAAAGCCCTCACTTGAAGGAAAATCTCCATCGTCATTAGCACTAGCTCGATCTACCACTTGTTCGATCTACCACTTGTTGTACAATTCCTAGTTGCAACAAGGTATCTTCTGTGTTCTTAGTATCTCTAATTCATCAAGCATTCTATCAAGCATTTCATCAAGCATTATATCAAGCATTTATATCGAACATTTCATCAAACAATTAGCATGCACACTTAAGAGATAAGAGAAAGAAGGAAAACCATTTCCTTTGGTTGTGTGCCCTCCTCTAGTACAAAACCATGCACCCTCCTCTACAAATTTGTGTGCCCTCCTCTGCAAATCCGTGTGCCCTCCTCTACAAATCCACCCTTCTCTGCACATCTGTGTGCCCTAGCCTCCTCCAGTGATCCCTCCTCCTCTGTTCCTCTCCTCCTTCTCCTCCTTATCCCACCATCCTCTCCTTTCCATTCTGCATGCGAAAACTTGTGCCCCAGACTCCTCTCGTGCACCTCTCCCTCCTTCTCCTCCTTCTCCCAGCCTCCTCTCCCTTCCACTCTACCTGCGTGCATAACCCAATCCTCTCCAATGATGGTGAGTGGTATAGTGGTCAACTGTCTAGTGGTATAGTGGTTGACTGTGTGGTGTGCGACTGTGTAGTGGCCTTGATTGTGTAGATATGGCACGCAAGTACTATAGCATGCGATTTTTATTTTATTTTTTTGTTATGTTGTTTTATTTTCATTTTTTTATTTTATTATTATTATTTATATATAATATAATACATATAATATATATATATATATATAT
>ML829671.1:40676-50754 GCA_009831015.1 Picea engelmannii
AAACAACATGATGTATACTATCCATCCATGGGTGTTGTATCTTCATGTTCATTTTCCTTCATGTCCAAATAACTTCATCAATCTTCTGGTCCAAAACCCATGACTAGGGTTGACATCAATGACAACAACCAATCTTCCAACATAGATAACTCTTTTCTATGTCATCAAGTTTACTGAAGTTTTTATATAATTCTATTTTAGCTTATTATGATAAAACCATTATTGAGAATATGTAATTTGTTTTTTCTGTGTGTGTCCTTTTGGAGTATTGCTTGTGTTGGTATTTTTGGCTTCTTTGTTTCATATCAACATTTGGTTTTTTTCTCCTTGTTGTTCTATGCATGTTTCACCCAGTTGTTCTTGTGCTAGTGCGTGGAGTCATAATTGTATGTTGCTTGGACTGTGTGCTTGTGTTCATCATCAATTGTGTGGTTAAACTGTTTTCGTCGTCGCCTTCTTGCCTAAGAAAAAAAAAATCACTTTTTCTTCACTTGTAGTCGTAACGACTTGGCCCGCTACATATCGTATCAGAGTTGATTCACCCCCACGACTGTGGATCGCTAGGATTTTCACTGCAGTAAACCTTTGAGTTTTAACCTAGCACTTATTAAAAAAAAATTAACGTATCCATGCAGTGATCTCGATTAGAGGATGCCACATAGGTTGCGGCACGGTGCCATGGAAGGAGGTGTGACACCTCCAGAAGTGCCCGCACCCTCAGAATCTAACCCCATGGGGGATGAAAACACCCTTGGGATGGATTTGATTATTGTAAGGGATGATGATCATCTGACCAGAGTCCTTCCATATATGGTCATAGGCCTTGATTCACCAATGGTACTGAGTTGAGGCTAGGGCACCTATACCCCTGAGGGTCCACAACACGCCCTAGCCATTAACATCCATCGAGAACTTGAGAGAGATGATTTCTCGATTCCACGAGTGTCATGGATGGTTGTGTCATCGAGGAACGATTGTAGAGAAAGGCTTTATGCTTCACGCTTTTCGATTATGACCTCTAGCATGAAGGTTCACTTGGTTGTCTTTCAACAGAAGGGGAACGCTCTTCTATGGTGGAAGATGCCTCTGCCACTTTGAACATGGTCATCAAAGACGTGCCATGGGAAATGTTTGAGGAACTGTTCTGATAGAGGTACCTATCAAAGGAATTCATCGAACGTCATCTCAATGAGTTCAATGCCTTATGATAGGGTGGTCGTACGGTGCCCGAGTATGAGGCCCATTTTTGTAGTTGCTTCGGTATGCTCCGCACCCTTACCGAGAAACTTAAGGTCAACAAGTTGTGTTGGCCTTAGTGTTGGAATTCAGCTTCTACTTCGGGTACTAGGATTACTAGACTGAAGAAAGTGTGTTGGACTGTCTAATAACTTATAGTTAGTTTAAATTCATTTTGATTTTATTGCTCTAGATTTTGTTTTATTCACAATTTTTAGGTTATTAATTTGGTTTCTTTTTGTTTCACAGGTTTCTATTATTAGTTATTTGGTACAAATCTGATAATGGCTTGATTTTATTATCTAAATATGTTAAATATATTTGATCCAAAAATAATATTGGATTGCTGCAAATAATTTATGAGCAACAATAGATAAGATTTGGAAATGCGTTCAAGAATAGACAGACGATTTTGTGGGACTTGTCTCAGCCAAACCATAAGGAATCTGAAGAAATAGTTAAAAACCCATCTGCCGAATGGACCCATTTAGCTTAATTGTGTGATTTTTCCCAAACAAATGCATGATTTAAGAGATATTTGGTTCTCTTTACGAGGCAAATTTAAGGTGGTGGAAATTATTCGTGATGCCCAGACTGTTCATTCAATGTATAAATATATGAGAAATTTTAGAGCCAAAGGGATCCAGGAAATTGAGAGGGGGATTTTTATCCTTTATTTTTTGTATATTAGTTATTTTGTAAACTTTTTTCTTTTCAAATGGAGTAACATATGGTTGGAATCTTTGAGAGATGGACCATTATTTTCGAAGAAGAATATGGAATTCCATTTTGCTTAATGGATTTTTTCTTGTGAGTAAAATGGTTTTGTTTTCATTATAATATCTTCATATTCTTTGAGTAATTGGTTATGCATTGATTTAAATTAGCTTTAGTTTGTTTTATCAATACATGGTTAGTTTCTATCATTTATGTATTAAATTTTTCAATGTTTAAGAGTATGTTATCCCAAAAATTCCTTTTGGGCCTTATGATGAACTTATTATACTGAAACTATATGGGATACAATTCACTCTTTGGATTTTGTCCTTTTGTAGACTGTGCAATGTTAATATTGTTTCTCATATAATTTTTGAATATGAAACTTTATTTGTATTTAACTACCTTTAGACTATTCTACATATAATTTTTAATGTTATGTTTTCATTTATTGTAACATCTCGCTCTTGCCCGCACTTATCGAACTTACTCTTGAGGAAACTTGCTTGCAAGTAATCCGGATTATTATAACATTAACTGTTGATTATTATTATGAGGCATTATGGATGTGATTATATGTTATTTTGCTTATTGACTTAGATAGTTTCCATTGAATCGGTTCTCCTAAGTGTGTAGGATTTAGATCTCGAGGATGTTAAGGCATCAATGAAACCCTTCGACTCCAGATCGAGTCAGGGAGTGGACTATTGGGGTTTGATTGTTGTATATATATATGACGTTTTTGCCTATGACTAGATGATATGATTATGAATATTATTTCTAACATGATTTGTTGATGATGTAGGATGGTGATAGCTTACTGACCAGACTCACATGTAGAGTAGAGGGGTCACGCACGACTACTAGAGACGTTAAGGGAGAGGTGTGGATAGCATCCCTGCTACAACCTACTAGCACTCCCACTATGGTTCGAACTGTAGGTTAATGATTACCTAGTTCGAGAAGACCCACAATGTCATGAGGGCTGACTGCAATAGTCGTTCATGATGATTCTAAGGGGTGCGCAATAGGGAAAGGGAATTATTTCTTAGAGGCCCTTAGTCTCCCACAAGATCACCTAGTGGAGTATTGACTCTAGTGTTTTTTGATGTCTACCAATCCAGTCAAGAGGCGAGTGGCACCCTCGGAGCACATAGTGCATCCTGAAGGGCATGTTGTGCAAGAAAAATGGAAAGAGACGAGTGGCACCCTTGGAGCACGTAGTGTGTCCTGAAGGGCACGTCACGCGGGGGAAACATATTGAGGCAAGTGGCACCCTTGGAGAACCTAGTGCGTCCAGAAGGGTACATCGCAGTGCTAATTAAAAAATCGATAAACCTATATGGCCTTAGGATGAATAACGTGATAAGAAAGATTGAAAACATTTCCCCTAATAAAATGTCGTCGAGCCTAAGAAAATAAAGTCTAGGTCTAAGTGGTACTTGTGATACAAATTTTTATCTATTTATATAAAAAATAAAAATAAAAATAAATAAATAATAATGATAATCATCATTAATCATGTGACAGGAAGGGGATAAGTAATTCATTTAATTTATAAAAATATTTTGGGGGATAAAATTTAAAAAGGGGAAAGAGTTAATTTTCTACACCTTCCTATTTGAGTTTTAAATAAAAAAGGAAAGAGGAAAATCTAAAAGAATTAGGAAACTAGGAAAAAATGGGGAACTTAAAAAGAAAGGGGAAATACAAGGAAAAAAAATAGAAAGTCTAACTTAGTAAGGTATCTAGCATTTAAGAACTTTCTAAATTAAACTCAACTAGTAAATTAGTAAGGGGAAAGTCATTAAAACTTGTAAGGGATTATGGGGACACCTAGGAGCGATTCTAGGAGTGTCTTATGTGGGTGAGGGAAATAAGAGTAATTAATTAATTAATGAAATTAATTAATGGTGCAACGAAGGGGATGGGTGACACATGTATGGGGAGGATTTTATGAATTATATTGTTGAAAAATAAATTAAATAGGAATTTGAAAAATTAATGGACTTTGAAACTCTATATAATGGAGGGAGGACAAGGATGATGGATCCCTTCTATTATGCGTAACATTATGCTGCAGCATTTTAGACTTGATTGACTTAGCTGGTGGGAGTTTGGATACCTAGCTCGGTAAGGAGTGGTAGCTCGGCCTTGCGAGGTGAGCTGGGATCTAGCTCATCTCTGGTTCAGTGTGTGTGGCCCCTTTGCGGCTCGGGGGGCTAAAGGGAAAGAAGAGTACCCCTAGCGTTGGCTGGGAGGTACCAGTGAAGTCTCATCGGTTGGAAAGAAGAAGCTACATGGAGCGCGCAGGACAACAACTCAGAGAGGGATACTTGGGACATGGTTGGTTGTCTTTCAACTGAAGGGGAATTCTATTCTATGGAGGAAGACACCTTTTCCACTTTGAACATGGTCGTCAAAGATGTGTCATGGGAATTTTTCGAGGAATGGTTTCGAGAGAGGTACCTATCAAAGGAATTCATTGAGCATCAACTCAACAAGTTCAACGCCTTACGACAGGGTAGTCGTACAGTGCCTGAGTATGAGGCTCGTTTTGGAGCTACTTCGGTATGCTCTACACCCTTACCGAGAAACTTAAGGTCAACAAGTTGTGTTGGACTTAGCATTGTAATTCAGCTTCTACTTCGGGTACTAGGACTACTCGACCAAAGAAAGTGTGTTGGACTGTGGGGAGCCACATGACCAGCGTGACTACCCAGAGGAAAGGGTTAGAGCATCTAGTTCAACCGAACCCACTACCATGGGAGTTTTGGGCAAGTCCCATCAGATTCATGTAGAGGTGAATAACTGCCAGGCAGAGCACCTGCAACTATGCTTGAGACGTTAGATATCATCGCTGACCAGACCCTTAGTATTTTGATAGATCCCGGTGCTACCAAGCGTTTCATTTCTTAGACAACACTAAAAATAATTAAGGTAAAGGTAGTCAAATAGGATGAGTTTAGGTTCGTAGAGATGGCTTTGAGAGCCAAACAGAAGGTTGGAGGAAAGGTTACAGGTTGTACCCTTAACCTGAGAGAGTTTGTCACCAGGGCCAACTTGAACGTCACAATCTTAGGATCTTATGATGTCATGATTGGTATGGACTGGTTGGAATCGTATGAGGCAATACTCAACTATAAGAAGAAATGGTTGAGCTTGGTGGATAATGAGGGGAAAAGAAGCTTGATTGTAGGATGAAACCAGGGAGTTTCTCTAATGTTCATCCCTTCCTTGCAACTACGGAAGAGCATGCGCAAGGGATGTGAGCTTTATGCGATCCTTATGTTAAATGTGAAGGGAGTAGTGGAAGGTATAGAACACCTTTTTGTGGTGATAGAGGTTGCGAAATTCTTCCCAGAGGAGTTACCTGGGATTCCACCAAAGAGGGAATCAAAGTTTACTATAGACCTAAAACCAGGGACTGAACCGATAGCTAGAACACCTTATCGGATGTCGAACATGGAGTTACAGGAGTTGAGAATGGAACTGAAGGAATTGTTGGACCTGGCACTAATACATCCAAGTGTGTCACCATGGGGTATGCCTGTTATTTTCATACGAAATAAGGATGGGTCGTGGAGGCTCTGCATTGACTACCGTCAATTGAACAAGGAAACGATCAAGAATCAATATCCGTTGTCGATGATTGATGATCTGTTCGATCAGATGAAGGGAGGTGTTCTCAAAGATTGATTTGTGATTAGGTTATGACCAGTTACGGATCAAGGAGGATGACATCCCTAAGACCACCTTTAAGACAAGGTTGGGCATTATGAGTTTATTGTTTTACCATTTGTACTAACAAACTCCCTAGGGGTATTTATGAGTTTGATGAATGGGGTCTTCCGTGAGTACATGGATAAGTTTTTCCAAGTATTCATGAACGATATTTTATTTACTCTTGGATGATGGGGGAGCATGATGAGCACTTGCACTTCGTACTATAGCGCGTGCAATAGCATAAATTGTATGGGAAGTTGTCCAAATGCTCATTTTATCAATCGAGGATTCACTACTTAGGGCATGTCATCTCTGGCGAAGGTAACGTCGTGATTCCAGCAAGGGTCAAGGCTATTATGGAACGGCTTGAGCTAATGAATGTCCTGGAAGTGTGTAGCTTCATGGGCTTAGCAGGATACTATTGATGATTTGTTGAGGGATTTTCAAAGATAGAAAATCCAATCACAGAATTGCAGAAGAAGAACAAGAAGTTTGTTTTGACCGATAAATGCGCGGAAGCATTTCAGAGGCTCAAGGAGTTGTTGACAACCACACCGATACTAAAGGTCCCTGACATGGACATGGACTTTGTTGTATGCACTGATGCATCCAAGGAAGGATTAGGTGGATTCTTGATGTAAGATGGTCGAGTGATCACTTACATATCGATGAAACTAATAAGGCATGAGGAGAACTACGCAACACACGATCTAGAGTTGTTAGCAATTGTATATGCCATGAAGGTTTGGATACAATACCTAATTGAGAAAAAATTTGAACTAAAGATGGACCACTGTGGACTACAACACATATTTACGCAAAGCGACTTGAATGCATGGCAATGACATTGGTCGGAATTACATAGTAAGTATGACTTCGAGATTAATTACATAAAAGGAATAGTGAACCGATTGGCAGATGCATCGAGTTAAAGACCATGCATATTTTCAGTGTTTCCTCTTCAGATGAATCTACGTGAAAAGATTCTAACTTTACAATGCAACGATGACTGGTACAAGGAGGTCGAGGATTTTATCAGACAAAACACAATGATGATACCGAGATTTGAAGGATTTGTGTTTGACAACGATGGATTATTGAGGTTTAAAAAAACTAGATTTACATGCCACCGAACGACGAGTTAAGGAGCTTGATCCTAAATGAGGCTCATGGAGAAACATACATGGCTCACCCAGGATTCAGGAAGATGAGGGGGGAATTTAAACCCTTATTCTTCTGAAAAGGAATGAATGTGGACATAGTCAACTATGTGGCCCGATGTCTAGAATGTCAGCAGGTAAAGGCTGAACATAGACATCCAACAGGATTACTATAGCCACAGGGTATTCTGGAATCGAAATGGGAGGTTATTTCGATGGATTTTATTGTTGGGTTGCCACTGACGGCAAGGAGACATGACTCAATTTTTGTAGTAGTTGACACTCTAAAGAAGAGTGCTCATTTTATTCCTTTGTGTACGACATATCAGGAACCTGACATAGCTAGGGTTTTCACCAGTGAGATTGTAAGGTTGTAGGGCATGCCTAAGAGGTTTATATTTGATTGAGGATCGGTGTTTACTGGATGATTTTGGACTAGTTTCCAAGAGGCCTTGGGAACCCAACTTAGCTCTAGTACTACATATCACCCGGGGACTGATGGGTAGACCAAACAAACAAACCAAACCTTGGAATACATGTTGCGCATGTATGTGATGTACCAACAAAAGCGTTGGGAAGAATTCTTGCCACTGGTAGAATTCACTTATAACAACAATTACCAAAGCACCATTTAATATGCCACCTTTGAGTTTATTTTTGGATGACTAGGTTAGACACCCTTGTGTTGGGATCAGCTCGAGGATAGGGTCTTGGTGGGACCAGAAGCGATCCAAGACTTGGAATATTAAATGCAAGCTATAAGACAAAGGATCAAGGAAGCGCAAGATCGGCAAAAGAGTTATGTCGATGCGCATCGTGTTGACCGTAGTTGCAATGTGGTGATCGGGTATTTTTGCAGTGGAAACCACATAAGAGTTCGATCAAGTTCAAAAAAGGGGATAAACTATCTCCTACAATATTGTGGAAAAGAGAGGCCCCGGGCCTAATGACTAATGTTTCCTGATTCTTGAGGCGTATGCTCGATGTCTTTCACGTCTCTATTCGAGACATTATGATTCATGATCCTACACATGTTTGACTTGAGCACCTTGCGAGTGTCAGATGAGGGTGCTCTCATGGTTGAGATGATCTGCATCATGGGTCATCACATTCAACAGCTATGGCATTGAACAATAGATGAGGTCAAGGTCCAGTGGGACAAGTATAGTCCACACTCGATGACCTCGGAGGACACATATGATATGCGCCAACAGTTTCCTTTTTGTTGGATATGTCAACTTATGATACGGTGATACACATTATTTTGGCACCCAAATACTTTGAAACTTCGGGATGAAGTTTAGACCAAGAGGGGATGTATGTAACATCCCACTCTTTCCCACACTTAGCGAACTTACTCTTCAGGAAACACGCTTGCAAGTAATCCTGATTATTATACCATTGACTGTTGATTATTATTATGAGGTATTATGGATGTGATTATATGTTATTTATCTCATTGACTTAGACAGGCTCCATTGACTCAGTTCTCCTGAGTGTGCAGGATTTATACCTCGAGGATGCTAAGGCATCGATGAAACCCTTGGACTCTAGATCGAGTCAGCGAGTGGACTATTGGGGTTTGATTGTTGTATATATATGACGCTTGTGCATCTGATTAGATGATATGATTATGGATATTATTTCTAACATGATTCGTTGATGATGCAGGTTGATGATAGCTTGTCGACTAGACTCATATGTAGAGTAGAGGGGTCATGCGTGACTACTAGAGACGTTGAGGGAGAGGTGTGGACAACAACCCTTCTACAACCTACTAGCACTCTCATTCTAGCTCGAACTGTAGTTTAACGATTACCTAGTTCGAGAAGACCAACGATTCCATGAGGGACAACTGTGAAATTTTCTCATTATGATTCTAAGGGGAACGCAATAAGGTAGGGGCATTATTCCTTAGAGGCCCTTAGTCTCCCACAAGATAACCTAGAGAATATTGTGTCTAGGGGTTTTTTATGTCTACCAAGTCAGTGAAGAGGTGAGTGACACCCTTGGAGAACGTAGTGTGTCTTCAAGGGCACTTCGCGCAAGAAAATTTGAAAGAGGTGAGTGGCACCGTTGTAGCAAGTAGTGTGTCACTACTACATTGGGTGCAAATTACGATGAAATAGTATGATGGTTTAAAATTTCATCATATTTTTTTTTCTTTTTTTGGACTAAATATACTTTTTTTTTTCGGGGTCCAAATGTTGGTCGCTCTAGCGACCAACCTTCCAAGTTGGTCATTTTAACGTCGAAAGTTGGTCGGTAGAGAGACCAACCCCCAGTTAGTCGCTATAGCGACCAATAATGGCATGTGTGAGAATCAACAGTCATTTACGACAAATCAATCATATATATATCTCAGTTACGAAAAATTTTCTATAGTTGCGACAATCATTTTCTACGGCTGCGAAAGTCATTCAGGTGTTCTGATGCAATGGTGTTCTAGTTTTTTATGAAATCTTTATTTCAATTCTCTTTCAAGAAGAGAAACATTGAATTGATCAGACTCTACATAGTTGATATTTTGAAGGTTAGTACTTGAAAATTTTCTATGTGATTTAGTAATTTGGTGCTATTGAACTATTTTATGGTTTATTTTCACTCCTTAAATCAATTTTTTGTTGATTAAGGTTGGTTGTCATTGATGTCAACCCTTGAAGAAAGACCCGTAACACAAAGGTTTGGGTAATGGAACCAATATTGTTTGATGTAAATATGACTCATTATTTTTTTATCGTTGTTGATAAGAAGTAAATATGGATGAACTCCAAAGTGGTCCCCTTATGGTGAAATCCCTCATGGGAAGACGCTTTGTGGAGTAAGAGAACCCATGCTTAATTGTGGCATAATGAGATGAAGGAAAGTGAATTTGTCAGGGAAAATATCCTAGATAGATAGTGCTTTTCATGTCATTTCTGGTGGTATGTGGAACTACACATAATTCCTCATGATTAGAGAGTTATGGCCATGAGAAGTTGGAGACCCTAGGTTTGGGTAATGGACCCAAGTTTGTTTGATGGGTAACGGTATGAGTTATGATATATTTTCAGATAATACTATTCTCTATGGATAATACATGTCATGCCAATTTTAGTGGTATGTAGAATGTCACATAACTCCTCACGGTTTGAGAGTTATGGCCTTACGAAGTTGGAGGACCCTCATATGTCATCTAGAAGCCCCAAAAGGTCAAAGTATCAAAGTGGTTTAAGAGATTTTAAAAGGTAAATAATAAA
>ML829672.1:0-20513 GCA_009831015.1 Picea engelmannii
CACCAACTCAATTTTATCCTATAAACCATCTCGCATGTCCACCTCAAATTGAAGCCAATCCCACCAATGATCCAACTTAGTGTCCCATTCCAGTTCCATACAACATAATTCCCGTATTTTATTCCCAATGGCCTTCAACATTTATGCATGCCAAAAAATCAGTGAAATATTGGGAAATATTTCCCAAACCTTTTTCGAGTCCAAAGGGTCACGCGTTGGATCGAAGGAGACTAAGTACTCCTCGAGGACCAACCTAAAGGGTCCCCAACCCCAAATCCAGCTAAAAATATGGTTCAGATCCTCCCTGGAGTGGAATTTGAAACATATCCACCCTCTGGAAAGGGTGTGGAAACCGGGTCTATATCCCATAATGCCAGACCAATTTTCATCTATCCATTTACCAAGCGCATTCGGGAAACCAACCTTACCACATAACCGCCCAACAATTATTTTACCCATTAACTCAGGGATCTCACCAAACGAAACGCCATCCCCTACCACCACAATTTTCCCTCTATTTACTTTCTTTCCAACATCTCAATTTTGGCCTCCTCATAGGGCTATGCGTAACTTCCAGGTCCTCATTATTCCTATCTCTAGATTGAGATGCACGATCGTCACCTTTCGAAACAGAAGGATCACCTTTCCTATCTATGTCCTGAAATTCACATTTATCACCTTTCGAAACGAAAGGATTAGCGAGAGGGGAGCTTAACCGAGGCACATTAAATCTTGTATGTGCGAACTCAACCGTCTTACACTCGGGCTAGGAGTCTTCAGTGTTTTCATGTGTAGGAAATAAATGCCTTGCCACCCTATAATACCCTCAGGCTAGGAGTCTTCAGTGTTTTCATGTGTAGGAAATAAATGCCTTGCCACCCTATAATACCCTCGGGCTAGGAGTCTTCAGTGTTTTCATGTGTAGGAAATAAATGCCTTGCCACCCTATAATACAAAATTCCATTAAAAAAATTTGCATGGGGATCCGACGTCCTATGTTGCCTCATCGATTGAGATTGTCGGTCCATCTAACTTCGTATGAAGTCCTCGTCGAATACGAAGATCTCCTCCAAAAATTCCACCTCACCATCGTAATAAACCTTGTTAGATTCACCTTCTGAATCCACATGCCTTGGCATTTGGTTCAATACCTCACCTTCGTTTGTGCTAACGTCATCATGTTACTTCTTAGTACTGCATAAACGAATGCTTATGCATACCTTGTTAGATCCTCCGTCGTGTGCACCATCTCTGGAGCTGAGGTCAAACCTAGGGTCTTAAGTCATCTTTTTTATGTGTGTGTGTATTGTAGTTGTCAAAAGGCTATGTCATAATACGTACAATAGACAGAGTTACAATGATGAGATATATGGTAGAGATTTTGAGATTTGTTTTGGATCCTGACTCAAGAGAGTTAGGGTGTGGTTCAAAGTCTTATGGATCCCCCATTGAACTTCATTTTATCTAAAAGGAATCAAGTAAATTATTACAAAAGTGCCACATAATAGAAATGTAAAAACAAAATATTCTTACTTTGACTCTTTTTGTTGGGGAATTTAGAACTTATTCCTTGGTTGAAGTGCTTTTGATTTTACTAATTCCTCCAATCGTAGGTCAAACTTTCATAAATCTCTCGTGCATTCCTTGTTGGGAGTAGCATCATTTTTTTGGGGTTGATTTGGGTACACCTCTCTTTGTTTCAACTTTATTTCCCTACATCATGAATGGAAGGTTCCAACAAAGTGATTCCTCGACTTTCCCCGAGGGTTAGGGATTCCACTGTCATGAAAACATGCTCAACAATGTTTGATATCATTTTAGAGTTCCTTAATGAGGGTAGTGATAATAACTATAGAAGTTATTGATTACACTAGGATCCTTCTCATTCTAGCGTAATTCTATTGAGAAGGCCCTTACACAGATCTATCTTTATGCATATTTATATGAAAGAGAACAAGCTCTCTTCATCTTTGTTATAGTCATAACTGATAATACCCTTAACGCATTCTCAATCTAGGTTAATGCCTTAGCCTCCCACAAATAGACGGGGAAGATGTGAGTCTTACCCAAACCAAGATCAAATGGATTGATTTCATTCTTGATTTAATTTTTGATGTCAAAGGGCACATAAAATCCTTTCTCTTCCTTAGGGTCCTTGTAAAATCCTCTACACCTCTTACTAGTTTGAAAAATGGGTTGTGAAAAAACCTATTTAAAAAATTATCAAGATCACATACCCAACTTTCCTTAATACATTCCATAAGTGCACCAATCGAGGGCCATAGCCCATTGAACCTATAGATCATGATAATATTTCCCCTCTCATCAAGTGTCTTGGATGTAGTAAATTGGAAATTCAAATGCCTTCACCAATCTATCCCTACATAATGATACTGCACAAGGTCAAGATGTGATCATCCTCACCCATAACCCTACACAAGAACTCAGGTTGACTTGTCTTTGGAAACATCTAGCCCCATATTTTCATACACATGTTAGTGATCTCTTTAGGAGGGTGGTGGTTAAATGATAGTTAAGTTGTTGGAAACCTTCCAAAAAATAAACAAAATAACTCTAAAGCAAAGGGAAAGAGATTCCTCCCATCCAACACACTACAACATCTATCCAAAGCAAGACAAAAATGTCATAATAGCATAACAGACCACCTAATCAATCTAGGTCATTCAACAAGTGGATTTGCATAATCATCATAGGTCAACTTATGCACTACACATCACTGGTATAATGTGCTAGTGCAATGATGATAAGGCACAAGCAACTAACCTTCTCATCCCTAAAAGAATGCAAGTGCATCAACCCCCCTGTAACTTAGAACTCATTGGGGTGAGTGATCTCTAGATTGATATATCTCCAAACATATGCCAATTAGTTTTCTCTAGCAACACCTAGCAGTACATTAGGGAAATGAGGAAAATCTTCACCCCTCCTAGATTAATCAATGATAAAATATATGTCCTCCTCTATGGGTTTCTACCAATGATAGATTAGGGAAAACCCTAAATGCATGTATGTCATGATCCCAATGACGGGTTAGATAGCACAAGAGCTTGGTGTTCCCCTTATGAAATTTAACCATCTCAAAAAGCTTGAGGAGGCCAACACCCCTCAAAAGGAGGCAAGTCTTGGTAATACTCAAATGAAAAATAGATTCTTCTCCCTCTTACAAGCCACCTAAGGACATAAAAAGTTATATGCTTGAACCTAAGGATGTGGTTGTTCACGTTTCACATATAAACCTCATTTGGAAAATATAAATATAAAATATATAATCTATATTAAATTGACAATTGTAATATTTAATCAACATTGAATTTTAAATTTGGTGCATTAAAAAATGGTAAAAAGATCTAGTGCGAATGTTTTTCTTCAACGGACCATCATCAATGCACATTTTTTTTACATCGCACTGACCTATATGCTCTCAACAAGAACATCAATGAAGGTACACTTGTTAGAAACAACTAGATTGACAAGTCATCCTTTCTAGACCATGTCAACACACTTTGAAATTGAGGCACGAGCCTCCATCAATTTAGTGGGACGATGGTACCTAGTAGCACCATTTCTAGTGCATTGAGTCATCTAGAAAGGCATCGATGTGTGTAATAAATTGCAAATATACTAAAATAACGAATTTTTATGTGTATCACTTTGATGCATATACTAATTCATCCAGTCATTGATGTCAATGCACATGGAAACAACAACAATGAATAGAGGTGCTAAGAAATCAAGTTAGCAAACTACAAATGCAAAGCACATAAAATATGCCAATTCAATGCACCCTTGTGATTGGGTAGCACCATTGTTGGTGCGCTGAGTGATCCAAAAATGCACTATTACATTCATTGCGCCAAAACATTTATTTTATTGTGTTAAATTTTACAGAAAGCACTAGTGTGTCCATTCTAGGGACATGCACCACCAACACAAAGCACATGTCTCTTGCATTGAGAAGTGCATTACGTATATAGTCTGCACTAGAAACAATGCTCCAAAAAATCATGTAATGCACTAAGGAGCACAATAAACATGTGCACTAAAAATTTTCAAATCCTCAATGTCATTAAGATGGTTAGGAGCACTATGAGTGACGCAACCTATAAATGCACAACATATCACTGCATGAAAACAATGTACACCATAACAACAACATCTTTTTTCCAAAAAATGAAAAAAAAGGAAATTAACTATTGAAATGGAAAATGAAAATTACGGGCCACTAAAGAAATTATTTGTTCTTCTCTTTGCCAAGGAAGCATGGTTGCCACATAAATCACAAACTAAATATGGGGGAGTTTAAAAAATCCAAAAATGACATGAAATCAATTGTGGATGAAAATTGCTAGTGAAATCTAACAATTTGGATGCATAAGACATATAGGCGCTCGTAAAGGGGCAAACAACATCAATTCTTAAAGGTGTTCAAAGCATTAGTGGATGATATAACTAAGAAAGAAGTTTGGTAAACACACACACACATATTAATTTAACCCAACTATAGTGTATCTTGTATCCTGAAGCGCTCGTTGTGCTCGTTGTGTGTGTGTGTATATATATATACCCCGAGGGTTAGTTCAATTAGTCTAGAGCGAGACGTGTCTCTCCAATATTTAGATACAATGACCTTCCACAAAATATATAGACCTCTATAAATAAACATAACATCAAATTTGAATCTAAACCATGAATCATAATAAACGTACTAAATTAATACTTATTTTATTTATTTTGATGGTACATTTGAGGAAACACCAATATATTAAATTAATTAATTAATCGAGAGTAAAGAAGATTAAGAAGAAGTTGATGATAACATGGAAAATTTTGGAATCAAACTCAATACACATTCCCTTCACTTGAAATATCATAGTGGAGACAATGAAAAACATTATTTGAGCATGTTTATTTTAAAAACTAACATTCTTGAGAAGGTAATGTATTAAATAGAGAATCAGTGCACACAATGTAAATGGAGGATAAGGAAATTACAAGGTGACGTGGCATCTTCATTAATTGACATCCCATTGACAATTACCACCAATAAATCCCTCGTTCAACACATCTCTCATCCCGAGGTCTTAGCTTGTCCCTCAAGGAGGGCCCACCCATCATAACATTTACCCCCTTGGGATTTCGTTGGGGCCTTAAGTGGCCTCTGGACCAAGGGAAATCGGCCCTATGGAGTGGGACTCCCTAGTGCCGTCGAATAGGGATACTCGAAGTCATTAGTGACGTGGGACCCACGTAGATGCCATAACCATACGTGAAATTGAATTAGATATGATTATGAATTCAGAGTAGAAAGGAGATATTTGTACACTCACAGTCACGTCCCCATCAACGCTTCATTGAATTACCTAAAACGGATTAAAAAAGTGTTCTCTCGTCCCGTGCAGCGATTGTGGGTCGGTGCCACTTGTCCACTAAAGATTCCTAATCAGCACTTGGCGTGGCCCACCCATCCGTGGCGCCCACGCGTTCATGCTGTGATTGCAACGTCATGTAAGCGGGTCGCTCCCGTGGTCTGTTGTTTTCTTCGAGTACTTGGTCTTATCTTTCCAGAGTTGTTGCAATTTGGACACGTAGATGATTCTAACCCTGCAATTGATCGACGGGATTCTGGCACCGACTACGTTGAGATGGTGACTTGCACGTGGCGTTTAAACGTGCCACGTGGTCGTTCCGCAGCTAACACAGAAAAAAACGGCAAAAAGATTGGAATCTGGAGCGTTGAAAGGGTCACCCAAGGAAGTCGACCCCTAAGGATTGTGACACGCGCGCGAGGCACTTTTCTGGAATAATAGCACTAGAAGTACCTCGCCACGTGCTGCGGGTCCCACTGATTTTCGTTCTGTCAATTTATATGTTTTGTCGCCACGTATGAAATTCATTGCCCCAATCTCTTCGAAACTGTTGTACATTCTCCTCGACATAACGAGCCCACACCCCCCGAACCCGAGTTGGTTTTTACTTACGTGTCCGTTCCTGATAGGGGACCTGCTACTAGCCGTTTCCGTAGTGCAATTTGTTTTGGCCGACTGTCCGCCATTTCTTCCTTCCACATAACAAAGAATCTACTTTTCTTCTATGACTAACCGGGGTTAAATCCCATGCCTAGCATCTGACCGCGGTTAAAGATGACAGGTATTTCTCCACTTAAAATAAAACTTTACGTGACCTCAGTACGACCTGCACAGCTCAAATAAAAATGGGAGTCATCTAAAGTTGTACGGTTAAAGTACAGAAAATAAATTGTAACGTTTATTAAACAAGCAGACTATGCTACAACTTAGTGGGGGCATTTGGTAGTTAACAGCGGTGGCCAATATCCATCCTGTTATGTAGCATTGAATGCTACGGCCGATGGTGTATATGTTATTAGATTTGAAAGTTTTAGGCAGCATTAAATGTTATGGCAGGTGGTGTATATGTTATTAAATTTTACCGTTTATAAATTACCTGTTATAACATTCAATGTTGAATAACTATAAATGCAAATTCGATGATGTATATATCATTTGTCTCAACATTCAATGCTACTTAGTATGATGGATATTGCTCATCGTAATGATTACTCTATATAAATTTAAAAAAATAAAAAATTAGATTACTCTATATAAATTTAAAAAAAAAAAAAATTAATGTTAAGATAATGTGTTAGGATTTTAAAAATCCAATGCAATCATGATAGAGTGAATGATGGAGGAAGCATTGATGATGACAGCAACATGTGGTGAGTGGAGATCAAGGTCAGTGCTGGGCTTTAAGAAATAATGGTGAACAAATGACAGTGACAGGGCTTTGCCTTTATTCGGAAATCAGTGGTTTACAAACCAGAGAAAAAGTACAAATAATTGTAGAACAGGGGGAGAGAACGAAAAATATTGAAAAGCTTTTTAACATGTTTCTTTCAACAAGAAGACCGAGGTCTTCGATTGGGACTCCATGTTTTTAATTTTTTATTCCAATAGGAACAGAGTAAAAAGTAGTTTCCCGTCGCATTCATGAGAATGTGGAATTCGGTGCCACTATTCTGCTTAACTATATCTCCTTAACTGTAGAGTTAGAAGATATTTATAGAAAAAGAAAAGAGAAATAAATCTTTTTAATTTTAAAACGTGAAGATATTGGTTAGTTGTGGGGTTATTTTAAAAGTGTTTTTACTTTGTTAAGTGAAGGATGTTTTATGGACATATGGATGGTTCATTTTGGGTGGATGCTTGACTATGGTTAGAGTATTAATATTGGTGCTCTTACTTAAAAGGTTGTTACTATGATTGACATGATGATTAATTTATTGGGTGCATATAATGGGGGAGTTGGTTGCTTGATTAAGTGAGATATCTACCTAGGAGGAAGAACACTAGGTACTTGGAGAAGGGCACTTAGCCTTAGGAGCTTGGGACCATGTGAGACACACCATGGAGGATGAACACTTGACTTGGGGATGCTTGGGTCGAGAGGCATACTTCATGGAGGTTGGTTGTGGACTTGAACACATATGTTGAGGAGCATTGGAGCTTAATGACCACATTGACACATATGAGAGGACATGCAAGACTCAATTAGAGGAGGAGTGCATTGCATGAGGACACTTCACTAACATACTACCATGGAAGAGAGAGCATTGGACTAGCAAAATGTTTGAGAGTGCACCATCGTGGAGGAGGAGTGTCGAGCTCGACGAGGATCATGTTTGGAGGGCATTTCACCTTGGATGTTATATAAACCCTAGTTTGACACCTACATATCCTTGTATTATAGAGCAATCCATGTGAGGTTGTCTTGTTGGTTACTTGTATGGACTTATGTCCTTATTTTATGTTAACTTCCCTCGCCTATTGTATATATAAAGGGAGGGGAGAGCTCTTGTCATATTCAATATCATAAATGTACTATATTATTTGTAATAGTCTTATATGGAGCAAGATGTTAGGGTTTATGAGTAAACCTAGGAGAAGATGAAAAGATAGAGAAATGTCTTAGTTATTCTTGGAGGGATTGCTCTTGTATAATGTCAGAGTTTTCTCTTATGAGATGCTAGGGTTTTTTCTATGCAAGTAAATCATAGAGAAAAACATGGCGTTGGAGGTGATGATGTATTATCTTGTGGCTCTTGTTGTAAAGCTAAGGTTACCAACAAAATAGAAGACATGGAGACTTAGAGTTAATGCCTTAGATGATTTTGGATCCTTGATATTGTGCGGTGCATGGAGGCTAGGGAAAGATCATGGAGAGCTTAACTTGATGAGTTTTAATCTTGGTGTGATGCCTTGCTTCGAAGAAGACTCAGTTATTGTAGTCTTGATCTTACATGGAGGTCTTGGTGCTTGCATTGATGCAAGAGTTGAAGAACTAGCATTTGAGGACCAAAACCCTATGATGGACATGTAGACTTGGATGCTAGCACTAGAGTTGTCTTTCCATGTACCTATGTGAGGACTTACTAGTGTTGTTGCTAGCATGTTGAGAATCTTTGGTGGAGTGACCAAATTTGGTTGACTTATATGAACATTTGTACGAGACCCACAGTGATTTGACTGCAAAAATCTACGGAGTTGTACATACCTTATCCCCCTTTAGATTTGAACATGTAACCTCGAAGAAGAAACACATATTCTTAACCATTAAACCCACTCAAATTGTACAATCAACAATTTATCATAAATATCATTATTAGTTATGTTTGTCTATAAATTTGAATCATCTTATATAAATAAATTTAAATGTACAAAATTTCCTACTTTTGAGAAATATGAATATAGATTATATATTATCAACCAAATTCATAATTGCACATCATTTATTTGTCTCTCGTATAAAACCCCTTCATTTAAAATCAATATTCTAATTAAATCAAATAATAATTAAAAATGCAAAAAAATTGTTTATTCGAAATATTGGTATATGTGAAATCAATCAGTAACATACTATTGTCTCAAAGTAAAGAGGCTATCACATTTTAATTCTTAAATTCATGTGGCGCTAAAAATTATATTATTTCTCAAAGTTTCATATAAAATAAACGTATATTATAAAATTTAGAGTTTGAAAAAGAAATTAAAAAAATTGAGCCTTAAGGATTGATGGAGACTGGGTCCATGGTCTTGGGCTTGGGGATGTAGGTGATCTGGATTTTGGAGCAGAATGAACTGATTAACAAACTGAGTATCATAACACAGAGATAGGAAGAATAATACAAATATCCTGTGAACAATATCTTCTATTAAATAATGAAATAGGTTGAAACTGTAAAACTGCAGAATTGAAACTTGCTCAAATGGTGGTAACTATCTCTGAGAAGAGATGTGGCTGATACGTGCATCCGTCTTAGCAGAATGGATTACAATGAGGCTCCATAGGCCCTTTTCATATTACTCATGAATGCCAAAACCCTAGACATCCAAAAACCTAACCCTAGAAGGTGAAACGCCAAAAGTCATGTGGGCCCTATGGGTAAGTTGGTGTAATTTGGTACCTCAACTTCCTAGGGTCGTAACTTTTGCATACGACCTCCATTTTAGGCGCGTGATAGCCCCTTGGAAAGGTCTTTCAAAGATCTACACCTTCCGCTATTAGACTCTGACTTCGTCTATAGTCTGACTGTGGCGAGTAAAAAAAACAACATCTAGGGCCCCAAAACAACCCTGGAAGTACAACAAGATATGCTGACATGAAAACATACAAAATAAGCCTAGTTGGATTAGGAGAGAGGCCACTTGTATCCACCTAGAGAATGTGTGAGGCTTAAGACAACCCCAGAAGTGTAGAACTCACAATTATAAAGCATTATAGAAAGACGTGTTGAATAAAAAACGGACATGAGGAGCTAGTTGGAATAGGTGGGTGGCCACCAATATCCACTTGGATCAATCCTCCCCCCTTAGGAAGCAATGGTATCCATTGTGTTGAGTTCCCCCATCAAGTGAGGAAACTTCTGCTGGATTTGGCCTCGGGTGAGCCACTTGCCTTGGTGTAGGAGTTTCCCTGCCTTGACAACCCGATAAAGCTGGATCCGCTGCTGGCGAGTGCCCTTGACCTGTCTGTCCACTATCTGATCGGTGGATGCGTGTTCCATGCATTCAGGGTTGAGCTCTGTTGGTGTCAGTTGTTTGACGATCTCAGAGGTGTCCAATAACAGTGGAAAATATGGCCGAAGGAGATCCACATTGAATACTAGATGCAGTCCAAGGAATGGTGGAATGTTGAGCTCAAAAGCATTGCTACCCACAACCTTGGTGATAGTGTAAGGCCCATAACAAAGTGGGCGAAGCTTCTGGTGGGGCCTGGTGAGATGCTCCTTCTACAAATGTAACCAGACTTTATCACCAACCTGAAATTGGTGTGGTACCCTGTGTTGATCATGGCGTTGCTTGTACTTAGCATTGGATTTATGCAAAATCTTCTGGACCTGTTGGCGGATGTGATGAATCTGCTCAATGAATCTGGTGGCTTTATCGATCCTAGACTGATTAGGAGAAGAGTTGGTCTGTGCGGTGGCAAGAGAAAGTGCAACATCAATGGGTCCCAAGGGTTGGAATCCTAGACCCACCTGAAATGGGCTATGACTAGTGGAACTATGGAGAGCCCTGTTGTAACTGTGTTGGAAATATGGGAGACTCTCGTCCCATGTTCGTGGATGATTAGAATTGTACATGTGCAGAATGTGCACAATCATCCGATTGACGACCTCGGTTTGGCCATCGATTTGGGGGTGGAAAGCAATGGATTTTGTGAGCTTGGTGTCCAATACAGACCAGAGACTCGACCAAAAGGTGTTGAGGAACCTGTTGTCTTGATCGAAGATGATAGTCTGTGGGATCCCAAAGTGGACCCAAACTCGTTCGAGGAAGAGCTTGGCAATATCTGCCGCTGTGACATTCTTCTTACAGGCTGTGATGATGGCCATCTTCGAAAACCGATCAACGACCACAAACACGCAGTCATTTCCGTGCTTAGTGGATGGAAAACCAGACATGTAATCCATGGAGATGGATTCCCACGACTTCTCGGGAATAGGAAGAGGGGTGTATGGAAATGGCGAAGGCAATGCAAGATCTGATATATTTGCTGACGTCCTGTCAAATTTTTGGCCAATAAAAATGTTTTTGAAGAATGACCACAGTTTTCTCTACACCGAAATGTCCTACCACCCGACTATAGTGGGCTTCCCAAATCAGCTTTGCACGCTCTCTTGTAGGAACACAGAGATGGCCCAGGTGGCATAAGAGTCCGTCTTGAATGTGAAAATCAGTGACAGTTGCGCCTGTACCCAAGAGATGATATGTGGTGGCAAATTCTAGATCTTACTGGTAAAATTGGGGCCACTCCGATGTTTCATGTCCATAGGAATGGAGCACAGTGGTGAGTGCAGCCACTAGAGGCTGACTGAGGCAGTTAACGACACGATTGGAGATACCTATCTTATACTTGATGTTGAGATGGAACTACTGCAGGTAGGTGGATCACTTCTGATGGTTTTCGTTTTGCAATTTCCCCTATGTCTGTATGAACTGTAGAGGCTTGTGATCAGTGTGTATGATCGTCTCTTTCCCCAGAATTTAATGTTTCCATTGACGACAAGCTTATACAATGGAATACATTTCCTTGTCATAGGTGGGGTATTTCCGAACAATATCGGAGAGTGTCTCACTATGGTATGCCACCGGATGCCCGTGCTGAGTGAGAACTATGCCCACAACATAGTCAGATGCATCAGTCTCAATCTCAAATGGTTGTTGCAGATCGGGCAAGGAGAGTACTGGAGCTGAGTACAAATGATGTTTCAGATCATCGAATGCTCATTGGTACTCCTTCCCCCACACGAACTTGGCCCTACCACCACCCTTGGTCACCTGGATGAAGGCCCAGACAATATGAGAGAATCCCAACACAAACCATCCGTAGAAATTGGTTAGTCCCAAGAAGCTCCGAAGCTTGGTCAGTGTGGTCGGGGCTGGCCAGTCACAGATGAATTGGATCTTAGCTGGATCAACATGTACCCCATGCTCATCAACAATGTATCCCAGGTATTGGACCCTATTCATGAAAAAAGAGCATTTTTCCAAGTTGGCATAAAGCTTGTGTTGTCGCATAGTGCTCAAAACCTGTTGAATATGCCGCATGTGCTCCTCCCACATTCTTTTGAAGATGAGGATGTCATCCAAATATACGACCACAAAGGAGTTGGTGAAGGGTCTCAATACATCGTCCATCAACCTCATGAAAGTGGCTGGTGCATTTGTTAAGCCAAAGTGCATGACTAGCCATTCGTAGAGAGCTTCTTTAGACTTGAAGGTTGTCTTCCAGACATCAGTTGGTTCGATGAGAACCTGGTGGTAGCCAGGCTTTAGGTTAATATTGCTGAAGAACTTTGCCCCCTTGAGTTGGTCAAGAAGGTCATCAATCCCAGGAATGGGGTAGCGGTTCCTGTCTGTGATTTTTTTTAAGGCTCTGTAATCAATGCAGAGTCTTCAAGTACCGTCCTTCTTCTGCACCAGTACAATCGGGCTTTCACAAGGGGAGGAGTTGGGTCTAATGTGCCCCTTTTGAAGAAGCTCTTGGATCTGACGCATGATTTTTTCATTCTCCACCACCGAGCGTCGATAGACTGGTCCATTAGGTAGAGGTGTGTCAGGAGTCAGATCAATTGGATGCTTGACTTGGTAGTGTATGGGTACCCTTGTAGGTGAGGCGGAGATGTCTTTGTATTCTTCCACGATCCCATCCACTTGCTTCTACTGCAAAGAGAGGTGTTGTGTAGAGGCCATAGATGTGGCAATGACCTTCTGCTTACTGTGAGCATGGATCACAAAGAAGACAAACTTCCTAGTCTGTGAAATGACCTTACTGCATTACTTAGCAGAGATTAAAGAAATAGCAATAGGTGGTGCCACCTCTGGGATCCTATACAATTGTCTACCCAAAGTAATAATAACATTGCAAGGTCTAGAATCATACACAATATGACGCTTCCACAAATATGGTTGTCCTAAAAGAACATCACAAACTTCAAGGGGAGCAATATCAAACAGTACCTCATCTTTGAAAGGCTTGATGTCGTAGGGAAGATGACATTGTTGGCTGACACAAAGATCTCTTCCTTAACGAAGCCAGCCGATGGTGTAGGGTTGTGGGTGCGGTGTTGTTGGCAGATTCATTTGCTTGACAACCTCTGCTGAAATTAGGTTCTTCTGACTACTGCTGTCGACAATGAAATGAATCAGAGCCCCCTTAACCCACATCTGCGAATGAAAGAGGCGTTCCCCTTCCTCGGGTTCTTCTGGTTCGCTTGGCTGGAATTTGGTGGTAGCGACCATGGCACTGGGTTCAACATCGATAATCCACTTCCCTCCTTTAGGATTTGACTCTGAATCAGAATCGACCTCTAACTCGGAAGCCTTCAGCTCGGCCACGAGGGACTTCTTGGAGCGACATTCGTCGGTGTTGTTCCAAGGACTCTTATGGTACTCACACCATTTTTCCCGTGTCCTTCTTTGTCTTCTTGTTGCCCTTCTTGTGTTGCGGCTTGGAAGGATTTTCCTGAGGGCAACCATCTCGACTTGGTCCCTTGCTGTATGGGTTGGGGTTTCCTTTGCCCTGCTTCGGCTGTGAGGGATTTGCAGATCCAAACTCTCGCCTTTTTTTCTTAAACTTTTGCTCGTTCTTGACAGCGTATCTATAAGTCGTGCCCAATGAGGCAATGTCCAACTCCATTTATGTTTGAATATATCTATGCAAACAACCACGGTATTTGAGCACTAGAAGACGCTCAAAATCGTTGATACCTAATTTGGTGCGTAGGTTATGGAAAATATTGGTGAATTCTGGTACTGTCTGGTCCCTTTCTTGACGTAGGGTGGTCCATCTGGTGTATTGTTCCTCGTAGCTTCCAACATGGTAGTACTGTTCTTTAATGGCGTCCTGGAAGGAATCCCATGTAGGGGCCACCACAAAGATTGCAGATTCCTCCACGGCCCTTTCCTCAGAGTAAGTATCCCACTAGTCTTTAACATGGGGAACAACCTTGAGGAGTGCAAAAGTGATATTTTCCCTATCAAAAAAATTGTGGACCGAAAAATATCCTTTGAGCAGATCCAACCATTTATCTACAACATATGCGTCTATCATTCCTTCAAATAATGGAATATCAAAATTTACTTGTACCTTGAAGGGGGTTGCATGGCCGCTTGATGAAGATGCTTCTCTCGTGGGCAACCGTCGAAGGATTTGCGTGAAGTTGTCCATCATTTCGTTCCTTTGTCACGCGAGGGATTCCTTGAGCAACATTTTAATAGGATCTCCTGCTCCATCATCTTTCTTTTCGTCTCCCATGGGTTGTTGTTGGGCTCGGTGCGACTGATCTAGTAATGGCTTGATTGGTTCGAGTCCCAACTTCTTGTACCCAGACCTTGTCGGGGAGATGCACAAAGAAAAATAAATGAAGAGAAGACCGCTCTGATACCACTGATCTAGATTTAGGAGTGGAACGAACTGATTAACATACTAAGTATCATAAACATAAAGATAGGAAGAATAACACAAATATCCAATGAACAATATCTTTTATTAAATAATGAAATAGGTTGAAACTGTGAAACTGCAGAACTGAAACTTGCTCGAATGGTGGTAGCTATCTCTGAGAAGAGATGTGGTTGTTACACACATCCATCTAAGAAGAATGGATTACAATGAGGCTCCATAGGCCCTTTTCACATTACTCATGAATGCCAAAACCCTAGACATCCAAAAACCTAACCCTAGAAGGTGAAACACCAAAAGTCATGTGGGCCCTATGGGTAAGTTGGTGTAATTTGGTACCTCAACTTCCTAGGGTCGTAACTTTTGCATACGACCTCTGTTTTAGGCGCGTGATAGCCCATTGGAAAGGTCTTTTAGATATCTACACATTCTGTTGTCAGACTCTGACTCCATCGAAATTCTAACTATGGTGAGTAAAAAAACAACTTTTAGGGCCCCAAAACAGCCCTGGAAGTACAACAAGATGTGCTGACATGAAAACATACAAAATAAGCCAATTGGATTAGGCGAGAGGCCACCCGTATCCACCTAGAGAATGTGTGAGGCTTTAGACAACCCCAAAAGTGTAGAAATCACAATTATAAAGCATTACAGAAAGACGTGCTGAATCAAAAATAGACATGAGGAGCCAGTTGGAATAGGTGGGTGGCCACCAATATCCACCTGGATCAGTAGGTTCGCACTCATCCTGCATTAATTTTATGTGATCTAAAGGTTTAACACATGCTCTAGATCCAATCGAAGGATGGTTTCTCACACCCCAAAGACAGTTTCCGTTTTGTTTTACCACTTTCTAGTAATGATTTCAATCACTCGGGAGCATGGATGATTGTATGGAGCCAAAATTCTTGGATTACAATGATAGTCCTTGTCAACATCAAGCTTTTAGGACATAGGCAGAGTATACTCAAGGTTCCTTCACTCTTTTCCCTCTAGATTCACTAGATTCCCCGACTCAATCCGATGGCCATGTGAAGGAGGGGGGCTCAAATACCAGGGCCATAGATACCGAAGCCATAGTTGGCAGAAAGTAAGGTATTGCTCCCATTAAGGACTAAATTACTTCTCCCTCAATCTTGTCTGTCCCTTTGGCTCATTCTCGTTGCTCTCTGTTTTCTCCTCTGACTTTCGACGAGAGGATTTTTTTGGAAGGAGCGGGTGAAGACTTTGTTCAAAGCTCTAGTCAGAAAATATCAAAGAAATGTATTAGAGAAAGGAAATATAAGGTAGATATGGTGGTGGGAAAAGATGTTAAATTGGAAGACATTTTGTCTATGTTAGGTAAGGCCCTGGTTGAAAGATTTAGCAGAAAGGTGGTTAGGCTTGAAGCTTTGTCTTGGTGGATTGATGTGCATTGGCTTCCTATGCTAGGGTATATGCCTATATTCCATATCCTGGTGCGAGGTTGGTTAAGTTATATTTTTTAGATGGAGGAGGACTTCGTGCATATTTTGGGCCAAAAATCTAGTTGGGGTTTGTCAAGTCTGGTAATCCACAATTGAATTGTTGATTTCAATCCCACTAGAGCTCATGTTTCAGTCATGCAGGTATGGGACATTTTTCCAAGTCTTCCTATGGTATTCTGGACCAAAACAATCCTTGAATCCATTGGCAACAAGCTGGGGAAGTTTGTAGCTTTAGAGCCTCACTGGGATTCAAAGGTTGACAAGTGTTGGGGTTGGGTTCTAATTGATGTTGACCTCAGAGACAGATTGATAGGTGACATGGATTTGGTGTTTGGATATTTCAAATGGGTTAAAAAAATTGATTATTGGAGGGTTCCCTTTCATTGCTTCACTTTCCACGAAGTGAACCACCTTCAAGCCGAGTGCAAAAAATTCTTGCCTAATTCTAAACATTTCAAAAAATATAGGTGAAAAAGACCATAGAAGAATCTGTGCATGGTAGCCTCCCTACACCATCCCTGACAGATGAAAGAGAAGGATGTAGCCCATAAATTCAGGATGAAAGTCCAGGAAGGAGAATCCTCTGATTCCAATTGTCTTTAATTCTAGTATGTCTTCCCCTTCCCTCCCCCTTTTTGTGCCTCTTTCTCATCCTTTTTCCTCATCCATTGAAAAAGGTCCAGATCCTCATTTTCCTTTAGTAGATCCCTCGAACCCACCTCTTTCCTCTAGCAGTCCCTTGTCCCCTTGTCTTGTTTCCTCCCTACAAGGAGAGCCAGTTGGTGAGTGCAACTCTGAGAATTGTTTAGGGTCTCCAGAGGATTTTTCTGGGTTACCCCCTGAAAATAAGCAAGCTTCCCCCTCTTCTAAACTTGGGTACGCCTTAAGGTTGAGAGGGAAGTAGAAGGAATATTCCTCCTCACAAGGAGGACTTTCTATCGACCCTATTCAACCCAACCCCATAGGGAGGAAGTCACATCTACTGAAAGCTAAGAAAAAAGACATCCAAGATATTAGGAAAGGTAGACAATCCACCATCACAAAGGCCCTTGGAATGGGGAAATCCCTTAAGAGTCCTTCCTCATGATTGTGTTATCCTTCAATGCAACAGGGGTAGGGGGTGCCCACAAACAACTTACCCACAAAAGGCTCATCCCGAGCCACAATCCTGATGTAATTTTAATTCAAGAAATGAAGTGTGAAGGCTCAAAAGCAAGAGCTATTTTCAAACCTTGGCTAAAACTTTGGTCATTATGTTATATTGATGTAGTGGGTCAATCAAGTGGTCTTCTAATGGGCTAGGGTCCAACGTGTAAATATCTCTATTCAACTTCCTTCATCTCTGCTATTTCGATAAAGCTTGAACGTGAAGACCTCGGGGTATTTATAAACATACTTAATTTCTACGGGTCATATTTAGATAGAATTTCCTATTGGGAAAATTTGGTTGGTTTAGGAACTCTAAACAACCCAATGGTTCTTGTTGGTGGGGATTTGAATTTTACATATCCTTAAGAGAAGTTTAGGGGACAAGTCCTAGGCTGGATTCACAGTGTGGTTTTTTTTCAACCTTTTTGGAAAAACACCACCTTGTAGATATCGAGCATGTGAAACTGGTTCCCACTTGGCGAAATTTATTTGTTGGAGAAGATGTTGTATCAAAAATATTGGACGAATTTTTAGTTTCACTATCTTTGATGAATAACTCGTTATTAATGAAGTCATGGTTGTTAGTTGGCGGGCTCTCATATCACTCACCAATCCTCTTCAACCTGAATTTTGGTGGTGAGTCTCCTCCCTCGCCTCTAAAATTCAATTAGGTATGGTTAGTAGAGAATGACTATAGACAATTGGTAAAGGACACATGGGTTCTTCTGAATGCATCCTCTTCTTCTTCCTTTATGTGTCAATTTGCAGAAAACTTATCGAGAATTAAGGTGGCCATGAAGAAATGGATAAAGTCGTTTAAAGAAAGGTCCAATGCACAATTGAATGAGGCATAATATAATATTGCTAAATTTTATGAAGATAATTCTTTGGGTTCTTTGACAACTGCTCAACTTACTTAGCTTCATGCATTCGAATCTGATCGACACTCGATTCTATAAAAAGAGGAACAAACTTGGTAGCTTAAAAGTAGAGCAATTTGGATTAAAGAAGGTGATAATAATTATAAATTCTTCCATCAGTTTGAAAAATACCGAAAGAACATAATACTATTTGGGAAGTAAAAACTATGGATGGCACGATCGCACATAGCTTTATGGAAAAAGCGGAGGAGGGGGTTTTCCATTTTACCTCTCTCTTTTAGGAGCATGTTGGCTATCCTATATAGGAGATCATGGAAGTGATATCAAAATTTCTACCAGTTTTTTTGGAAGACATGAACCATTCTTTGACTGAGGAGGTTACAAAGGTCGAAATCCCTGTTGCTATTTCCTCCATGCAAAAGAGTAAGAGTCCATGGTTTGACGGACTTACCATGGAATTTTCACCATTTTTTATGATTTGTTGAAGAAGGATATGCTAAAAGTTATTATGGAATCTTAAAAGGGAGGGAAAGTTCTAGGTTCGTTCAAATCCAGATTCATCACTCTCATTCCAGAAAAACAAGAAGGGAATTCCTTCAAGGATTATCGTCCAATTTCATGTGGAAATGTGATATATAGAATCGTGGCCAAAGTCATTGCAAGGAGACTAAAGCCAATTCTAAGTGAGATAATTTCTGAAGAACAATTCGACTTCCTGCAACATAGACAAATTCATGATGTTGTGGAATTTCCCAAGAAGCCCTTCACTCAGTTAATCAACTCAAACATGATGTGATTATCCTCAAGCTGGATCTTTCCAAAGCTTACAATAGAGTAAGTTGGACCTTTCTTCATCTTGTTCTTTTAAAATGGGTATGGATATTTATTTTGTTAACTAGATCATGGGGTGCGTCCAACCAGTCTCCTTCACTGTGCTCATCAATGGAGCACCTTCAATGTTATTTCGAGCCTCGAGGGAGCTTAAACAAGGTTGTCCCTTGTCCCCATTCTTGTTTCTTATTGTTGTCAAAGCATTGAGTAAGTTGATTAAAGACACCAGGGATAAAGGAGACCTTCGCGGAGTAAAGGTGGTAGGCCAAGAAACCATTTCCCAGGTCCTCTTTGTGGATGACATATTATTTTTTACATGAGGATCTATGAGAGACATTTCCTCTTTACATGGGGTATTGAATCTATACTACAAGGATACATGTATGGAAATAAATATTGAAAAATCATGTCTGATTTCTCATTGTTTTCCTGATAATATTATCTAATAGATTGGAGCCCTATTTCTTTATCCTCGGAAGGAGCTGCAGTACAGATTCAAGTTTCTTGGGTTTATACTCAAATCCAATAGATACAAATTTGTGGAGTGGATTTGGCTGTATAAGAAAGTGGAGGCCCAGATATCACTATGGGTCAATAAACTGCTTTCAAGGGGAGGGAGATTAATTCGGATCAAGTCGGTGTTGGAGAGTATTCTAGTTTACTAGAACTCAATAGTCATGGTTCCAAAAGGGATACTGACAAAAATAAAAAAGATTAGCTTCATATTTTTATGGGTATCCCACTAGTAAAATGGATTCATGTAGCAACCCCTAAAAACCTTGGAGGTTGGGACTTAAAAAACATTTATCTTTTCGCTCAGTCCTTAGCAACACAAATTTTATGGAGGTTGACTCATAATAATGCCCTGTGGGGTAGAGTTATGAAGTCCAAGTATATGTAGAATTTGTAAATGGAAGATTGGTTCAAACTTCTGAGGAAGTCCTCTAAAATGTCAATTGTATAAAAGGTGTTATTTCATGTCTTTCCTTTGGCCAAGAAGTGGACAACATGGAGGATCGACAATGGTAGAAAGGTGAGAGTTGGAGAATATCCTTAGCTGGGTTCTGAAAATGATTTCAAGCTCTTTGTATCCATCATTCAATACCTCCACTTGAAGGGTATTTTCGTTCTTGAAGATGCAAAATCCCAAACCCCACAATTAAGAGGGAGGTTCGGTTGGAAGTCCTCGGAATCTCTGGGATTGGAAGGCTCCAACATAGACTAATAAAATCAATATATTGGTATTTTAGTTTCAAACTACATCAAGTTACAAGAGGAGTAGGAGGATTCCCTATGCTGGACTAAAAATCCTAGCTCAGGGGATTATACAACAAAGTTAGGATATCAAGCACTTATGGAAGCTCACCTCATTGAGGAAAAACAATGGTGGTGGGGCACTCTATAGAAACTCAAGGCCCCATTGAAGAGAAAAATTACCCCATGCTTGGCGATCAAAAACAAGCTCTTGACATGGGATAGCAGTGTTAAAAGCAGTTGGATAGGCCCAAATAGGCATTATAACATCCCCACTATAATCCCTAGTTTAATTAATGTATAATGTAGATATGAATGTGACTATGTCCAAACAATGTAATATGCAAAATATATTTTCTGATTTTAATAAAAATAATGTGATACCAACTGCTGGGAATATGGATAGAGATGGGGGATGATTAATCCA
>ML829672.1:24594-35933 GCA_009831015.1 Picea engelmannii
AGTGACATGCTTTCATCTTGAGGCCTCTTCTATTTTTATCCAACTCAAATCCTCATCAATGCGTTGTCACTTAGGCTCCTATCATTTCCAATGATTAAGCATTTCATGGTCATTGACAGGATAATTGGTGATTGATTCCTACCTTTCCTGATCTACTTCATATTGCAATCATGATTAAGTCTATTTGTGTCAGCAACAACTTTTATTGTGCATACCACACCCACTTGTTTAATTTGTGCTTCTTGATTTTATAACTAACCATGATCATGAAAGTGTCGACTGTCATCAAGTGGGTTAACTGCAACATCTATAAGACTTATGTTGGCTTTGAATTGCATCTTAGAGGAAAATTGTTCCTCCCAACTCCTAAATAGTGTTAAGTGCTTCAAACGTTAGTTGGTTGTTTTTGTGGATTTATATTTCTGTGTTACTTACACATTACCTTAGCTCCAATGGATGAACTAAGAGCTTATACAACACAAATGACACAGGTACTGGAGAAACTGAACTCTGCAAAGCAGTAGAAAGAACATGGTCCGAACTTTAATTAAAAAATGTCTTTGATCACAATTTTGGGTACTGGTCAAAGTGGAGTTTTCACTCTCTAAACAAGATATTTGTATATTTTAAAGGATTACAATTCCAATGCCAGTGACGGAATCAAAATCAGAGGTCCAGAAACACTAGCACAATCACTAAGAATTTCCCATCAAGCAAGCCTCATTAACCATGACATTAATAAACATGAATATACTCAAATGCTTTAATGAAGTTGTAAGGTCTCTCACTAGAAGCTCCTCCTTGTTCTCTCTATGTTGCAAAAAATGGAAACTCAATTAGACATTGTATGAGAAAGTTATGGACTTTTGAACTCAATCTCTTGTTGTTTCTTGTCAGAAAAAAAGGACACTTAGAATTTTTTTGATTATTGTTGGGAACTTTGTCGATACATAAAGGAGGAGTTGTTGGGAAATTGGCGGAAATAAAGGAGGAGTTGTTGGGAACTTGGCCAACATAGAGGAGGAGTTGTTGGGAACTTTTCTGATACACAGAGGAGGAGTTGTTGGGAACTTTGCCAATACACAGGGGAGGAGTAGATAGGAACTTTGCCAATACACAGAGGAGGAGTTGTTGGGAACTTGGTCGACATAAAGGAGGAGTTGTTGGGACTTGGTCAACATAAAAGAGCAGTTGCTAGGAACTTTGCCAACATAGAGGAGGAGTTGTTGGTAACTTTGTCGATACACATAGGAGGAGTTGTTGGTAACTTTGTCGATACACATAGGAGGAGTTGTTAGGAACTTTACCGACACATAATGAAGGAGTTGTTGGGAACTTGAATGACATAAAGGAGGACTTGCTGGGAACTTGTATACCATAAAGGAGGAGGTGATTGGAACTTTTCCAAAATAGAGGAGGAGTTGTTGGGAACTTTGTCGATACACAGAGGAGGAGTTGTTGGGAGCTTGGCCGACATAAAGGAGGAGTTGTTGGGAACTTGGCCAACATAAAGGAGGAGTTGTTGGGAACTTGGACGAAATAAAGAAGGAGTTGTTGGGAACTTGGCAGACATAGAGGAGGAGTTTTTGGGAACATTGTCAAAATAGGGACAGGACCCTACCAAACTACCTTTTGTATTTTGGCCATAACTTTTGACTCGGAAGCCCGTTCTGCATATTTCTTATACCATTGGAAAGGTATTTTTGAAATATACGACTTCCCAACTATATGATTTGAGAAATTCCTAACCATTTTTTTAAAGTTTTCAATATGAATATCTGGCACCATGTCAATAGCCCCGGAGAACACAACACCTCAACCATGAGCAAAGGAACCAAGAACCAAATTTAGGGAAGCATATGCAAACTTTCAATTAATTAATGTTTCAGTTCTATAGGTTCAAATGCACAATTTAATAGTTTATTTCAAGGTTACAATGAGATCACTCGTTTGTTGCATATTGGATGGTGCTAGGTACCAATGCCAAAGGATGGTTGCACTCAACAATCCAAATATGCAACGTGTGAGAAAAAACCACCATGCATCAAGGATCCATGGAATTGTGTGTGAGAAACAACCTCCATGAAACCGCCATGGTGTGTGAGAAACAACCGCCATGCAACCGCCATTGATGTCAACCCTTGAAGCAAGTCCGGTACCATGATTTTAGTAGCCCAAATAGTATGGTTAAGGGAATTATGTTTGTTTGAGGTATAAAGGTATGAATATCAATATATTTTCAGGTAAGACTATTCTATATGGATAGTACATGTCATGCCATTTCTGGTGATATGTGGAACATCACATAACTCCTCACAGTTAGAGAGTTATGGCCTTGTGAAGTTGGAGAACCCTCATGAGTTATCTAGAAGCCCCTAGAAAGTCAAAGAAGTCAATTTATTCTAGAATCTCTTAGAAGAAGTTTACTAGTCAAAGTGGGTGAAACTAGGAGTTAATCATGAATTGTGTTGTTGCAAAAAGAAAATATTTAAAAATAAATTAGTTGCAACTAGAAGTAGAGAGTTTATTAATTGTGGATAAAGTGTTTGTAAGTGGACAAGTGGTTAGAAGTGGGTTATCCCTAAAAGAAGGAAGTTGGGTAAAGTTAGTTAGAAGGTAAGCCCTTGAGGAAGTTACTTCAAGAGTATAAATAAGAGAGCAAGGGTCTCCTATTAAAACCTAATGAGCACATAGAATATCTATTATTTGTGAAAAGTTTATTGTAGGTACTCATTGATACATCTAAAGTTATGCAAGGTTGAGAAAGTAAAAGAGGGTTGACGGTGAAAGTTTCAGAATTGCAGAAATGCTGAAAAAACCCTAGTTTTTGAGGTGTACGTAGGCTGTAGTGGAAGATGGCATGTACATACGCATGCTGAAGGAGAATAGGGCATGCACATATGCCGACTAAAGAGGAAGAGGTCGTGCACAGTTGGGAAAATCCATTAAAGCTTGAGTTTTTGAGGGTGCCAGGTTCTCAGAGTCTGAAAGCAAGTTCCCAAGAAGGTCTACAGTGATCAGGTACAACAGATTTATCTACAAGTTCAAAAGGTATGTTTTATTTCTATGTGTAATTAGATATTGTTGTCTACATGAGATATGGTTATGGGAGTTTGAGGATTTACCCTAGAAAGGTTGTTGGTTGTATGGCACTTATGGTATGAACTAGATCTACAGAAATACAACAATGGTATGTTTTGTATTATACATTGGTACATCTTGTTGGTTTAAGTGTTGAGGCATAACTTGTATTTCTTGGTACATGGTTGAGGATTTTTGGTTGTGATGTGTTGGTGAAGTTGTTGGTGTGGTTTGAGGTTGCATACCAGTGAGGTTTTGATATCTAGACCATATGAGGGTTATTACACTAGATCATGATTGTATACACATGTATGGCACATGACTAGAGAAACATAGATGCAATTGGTCAAAGGATATGTATGAATATGTATGCATAGGAAAAAACTACAGTTTGGACACAGTGACATGTTGCAGGTTGATGTGACAGAGGAAGCTAAGAGTCTGAGTTTCAGCAAGGTGAAAACCCTAGCTTTCAGAATATGTACGCAGGGTGAAGTATAGACAAGCCGCGTACAAACTTAGGATAAAGTATAGACAAGCCATGTACATACGCAAGATACAGTATAGATATGTCATGTACGTACGCGAGCTGCAACACAGACATGTCGCGTACATGTTGGTTTTTATTGGTACAGGCTAAGTATAGATACATATTGATCACAGGTTATTGGCACAGGTTGGTACAGGTTTACAGTGGTATATCTCACAGTGACAATGTGGCAGTGGTTTCATCATCTATTTGACACTTATATTTCAGGGTGGTAGAATGAGGCGAGGATAGGTGGTTGTAGCCACCTTCCAGTTGTAGCCGGAGAACATATGGGGTTGTAGTCTCCTTCTGGTTGGAGCCAGAGAATTGGGGAGTTGGAGCTTGAATATTTAGGGGGTTGGAGCCTCCTTTCAGTTGCAGCTGGAAAACAAAGGAATTTGGTGCTTCCAATGAATGTAATTCTTAAAGACATATAAGAAAAAAGTTTTCTATGGTTTTCTCCCGCATTGGGTTTCCACATAGAAATATTGGTGTACTATGTTTGTGTGTGATTTCTCATTGTTCACGGTTTATTTATTCTGAATTTTTTGAATGACATTGGTAAACTGACCATAAAATATAAACAACATTTGTATACTGTGGTTAAAAAGGATTTTAAATTTCTTGATTACTAATTCCCCGCCCTCTCAGTAATCCAACACATAATACTATTGCGCGTGTAATTAATTCAATTTTGCACGCAGATTCTATCACTTTCGTCTGCGTGAAATTTTTCACTGCACACTCATAAATTCATACCATGCCATGGTATATTCTAATCATACCACTGAGTTTAGCTTACACGAATACTTAATCATTGTCATGCTTCTCATGTGCAACAATATATATAGATTCATCATACATGTAGTTAACATGAAACACTTATAACTATCATGCCCACATATGTCACAACATACAAGAATAAGAAACATATATATATTAAACAATCATGTGAAGGACACTTATCTCTTATGAAAAGTCATCAACTGCATGTCAAAATCAGACATTCCTCCCAGCCATAGACTTCTTCGCTCATAATATTTCAACGATAGGTCACCCTCGAGCTGGGGTTTAAAATCCATAGGAAAAAGGGTTCCTATCACTAGGTTATGGTCTGATATTCAACAAATGACTTGGTCCAAGGTTTTGACTGCTACAACTAGCCTATAGTCCCTCATTCCCCACATGCTTGTCCCACCCTAGGAAGTGTGCCCCTTCTCTTCTCAATAGTCCTTCGACTACCCCACCTCCCTTCTAGGGCTTCAATAACAGGTCGAATAGGAAGTCTCAAAGCCCTGTATCTAATGCGCAACACACCAGAGAACAATTCCTAGCAAACTCTCACTTGGAGAGAATGCTCACGGGCATGAAAACCCACCTCTTTGACTATAAACAATCCTTCTCAAGCACATGGTTAAGAAATGACAATAAATTACAACAAAATATGTATTCCTTCGTAAAGGAAATCTGTTTGAATGATCTCAAAATGAGTGATAATCCCCCAAATTACACTAAGGATAGCAATATATATTGCATTCCTTCAACTTGACACTTGTCACCTTTAGAAGTAGCTTTAGCCACTTGGTGACTCATTTCCTACCCTCGACAACTTAGGATAAATGCATATCCATAAATTAAACTTCCAAAAATATTAATAAAATATTCCCTTAACTTAAGATTCCCCTTTTTCCTTTTCCGTGGAGTTTACCCCCCATATTTTTTCATCTGAGTTGAGTCTAGGTGTAGTGATGTGATTATGTTAACAATATTGAGAGTGATTTCATTTACAATACATGTGCACTGGCCTTTTACATCCAAGCTCACCAGCCTTAAATCACAACATATATACAAAGGCTCTCTGGCTTCAAAACTGCGCACTTAATCTGTTGTGTGCCAAAACTCTAACATGTGTGCACTCTTCCTTTGTTGCACCATCTTCGCACACTTACATAGGTGCACACTACACTATGAGATGTGTGCATTCTTCTTTGATGCACAATCCTCGTGCAATTACCAAACTATGGGATGTGTGTACAAAAACCGAATCCAAGACTTGATACCAATAAATCACCAGCTTATATATATATATATATACTTACATTTACATTTGGGGTTCAGCCTAGGGGTATGACATTCCCCTCCCCCTTATTTATGCACTATCCTTAGTGCATTACATACACATGTATACTCAAAACTTTCAAAAGTCTTCAAAGAGAGGTGGATATTCTGCTCGCATAACATCCTCTTGTTCCCAGTTTTCATCCTCAAGACTGTAACAGGTCCACTGGACCTTTACCAATCCCTTCTACATGATTTTAGAGCGTCTTGACTTTCCAATCCAATATGCGCACTGGTTGAACTTGGAAGTCACCCTCTTGTTCCACCTAAATCACATTCCAATCAATGACATGATTAACATCATGTACATACTTTTTAAGCAAAGAAACATGGAATACATTATCAATACTTAAGGATGCATGTAGAGCCAACATATATGTGACAGTACCAATCCTCTCTAGGATTTTGAATGGCCCATAATAACACGCTGCTAACTTAGAACACTTACCCAACTTCAAGGAACTACGCTTGGATTTCACTTTCAAAAACATGTGATCACCCACTTTAGACTCTCTATGGCTTGTGAATTTCTCTGTGCATATTTTCTACCTATCTTGGGCAACCTTTAACTTATGCCTTATCTTTACCATCTGCTCCTCCATTTCCCGAAGTAGCTCTGGCCCAACTACTGTGCGGTCCGCTGGGTTATCCCAACTCACATCTGTGTTGCACCTTCTACCATATAGTGCTTCAAATGGACTCATCTGTAAAGATTCTTGATATCCATTGTTGTAAGCAAACTCTACCAAATGCAATTAGTATTCCCATTTTGATAGTTTATCCATCACATACATCCTTAGCATATCTTCTACTACCTTATTTAGCCTCTCTATTTGCGCATCTAATTCTAGGTGATATGTTGTGCTAAAGTTCATACTTGTTCCAATTCCTTTGAATAATCCCTCTCAAAAATTAGAATGAACCTAGGATCTCTGTCAGACACAATTGTATTAGGCACACCATGCAATTTTGCAATTTATCTCATGTAGATATCAACAATATTAGCTACCTTGTAAGTTGACTTCACTGGAACAAAATGGGAAACTTTAGTGAGCTTATCCACTACCACCATGATGGAATCATGTTGCTTAGCATTCCTAGGAAATTTAGTTATGAATTCCATGGTTACAACTTCCCACTTCCACTCAAGAATGGGCAAAGGATGTAGCAAACTAGCTGGATGTCTGTGCTTAGCCTTAACCTTCTAACATTCGAGACATATAGAAATAAAATAAAAAATCTCTGTTTTCATACCTAGCCAATAATATTACTTCTTAACTGTGACAATTGCCTTTTGATAACCAGGGTGCCTGCCATAAGGCAAATTATGCAATTCCTTCAATATTATATTTTTCAGCTCTAGTGAGTCAAACACTATTGGAGTAGGCTATTTTGGGAGAAAAGTTCGAGGAATAAGGAAGAGGGTACAAAACAAGGCAGGAAACTAAGGAATGGACCAAAGAAGTAGCACGTGCCAGGAAAGGAGTAAAATTAGTGCACTATAAAGAAGAGAGAGAAATGCACCTGATCTGAAAAAGATAAGACTTGTATCTTTTAAAATATGTGTAAGTGTTAATTATGTGTGCTTGGGAAAAATGATCAATTTGAAAACACATAAACTAGAGAGTTTTCACACTTAAGATGAACATAATAACCAACAATAACAACCATGAAAGTAAACACATAACATAACAAATGATAAAGGAGTTCACCCCTCTCTTGGGCTACATCTCATGGTCTAGCTTACAATGGATCTTTTTAATTATTTTCTCAAAGTGTTAAAAACAACGATTTACAATGCTCAAAATGTCAAATAGATGGCTCCAATGGCTCCAGAACATCCAAAAACCCCTAGCTGGGATCTTTCTGCACCTGATTTGATCAAAAAATGAAGAAGATATCTTCTTGGAAAATTTCCCCTTCAAGCTTGTTGTCTCTGGTCCTCCAATTCACACCTATGTGTGACTAACTTGGCTCCCTTAGCGTTTCTGGGTCAAAAACCCAGCACACCACATCGTTCTGATAAATGGGGCGAATTGTCGATCCGTTAGAGGCCTAGCATCTTTTTCGGCGAAGGTGATGGTCACATGGGCCATGTGACCTAACGCTGACCTGGAATCTAACACCTACCCGCAACTATTGTAACTCCCGCACTCGAGTGTCATATGGAAAGACATATGGGCTAGTATCTGCACCTTTTGGTTCCCATGCCAACGGTTATATGTAATGGTCGTGTGGTGCATAAACTGGGGGTTGGAGCTAGGCCCCGACCCTTTCCTTCGCCAACCAAACCCAAACTCTAATTCAAATGAATATAAAGGAGTATAGGGTTAAGCACTAACGCATAGGAGGGTTGGTGGCCCGATCTATGAAAATACTATTCCACTGCCCACGGAGGTCGGGGGTTCGACCCTTGCGGACTACCACAACCTTTTATAGACCGGAGGGGTGCCATGTGGCAGCCCACAACTGGGCCACGTGGCACCATATCACTTGCCACCCAGACGACATGTGTTAACAAACTACTGGTCCACGTACCTTGCCACATCGCTTGCCCAGTCAGCCTGCCAACTCAGCACCTCTGCATAGTGGCCAGTCCACATCACATGCCACGTGTGGGATCGTACTATTCCACGTCAGCATTGTATGGATTGTACAGTCAACAAAATTTTGCATGTTTGGCAAAATGGATAAAACACAATATCCCACTCATACGATGTCTGTTTGAACCCGTTCAAGTTGCGTTGGGATCATGAGGACGAGCCCTACGCACGTGTTCATTTTGAAGCAATTCCGAGCACTTTGGTTTTTGAGCAAATTTTGATCCCCTGGATCAACACCAAATAATAAGGAAAAGCAGGCAAGGAAAAGAAGAGTCAAACCAAGGAACGGTTGGATCGAAGACCAACTGCGGATAGGAGGTTGTAAAGTGGACAAACCTAATCCACTTAGGGTTAGGGTTCTGGGTCCTTGATGTAAGGTTTTTTACCCACCTTTTGTAATATAAATATAGTTTGTATAAGGGTAGGAGATGAGGAATATGATATCCAAGTTGAAGTAGTTTTAAGTCTTTTTTAGTTTTGAGTTGTAGTACTTAGTTTGGTTGAGAGTTGTGGAGATGATACTTGGAGATTTATGGAATGTAATTGAGGGTCAGGTCGTAAGCTATGGAGCTTAGTGCGACTATGGTCAGCCTCACAGAGTATCACCAACTTATGATGTAACACGTGCAGTGCAATGATTTATGAAGATAAATGAAGAAGCATAGAATGCCAAATATTTGTGGATGTATCCTGGGGGAGGGGGGGTGAACCACGGTAAAATACTGTGTCATTATGTGGAATGATTCCTATTATGTGTTGCAATGCTTATTATGATGAATGAATGGATAAATAAATGAATATGTTAGATTTAGTTTACAGTGCACACTATATATTTACTGCAGAATGAAAGTTAAAGGTTAATTGAATGGTAGAACTGAATGATGGTATGATAGAATGATGAATGTTGAAGTAGAAACACAGGCCTAACATCCCCATGAGAACCATCCCTTCCATGATTGCATACATTTGGGTCCTGCAGTCACCCATAATCCATCTCAGGTGAGAATGTGTTGTGCACTCTATGTGCAGCGTTGCCTTCTAGTTTACTAGAGGGGTCGATGGTTTGCAAGGTTTTGTTTTAAACCTAAAGGTAGAACCCGAGTCAGCCCATACATTCCAACAAATGGTTTCGTTACCAGTTGGAACTTAGAAGATCAGATTGGAAGGGATTTGATGGGAAGGGCAGTGAAGAAAATGTAGAATTAAGGGATGTTCAGGCCATGGAACCCTACTAAGAAGGAGATTGAAAGATGATTGGAGACAAAACAACTTGAGTTTGCGTAGAAAGATAACATAATTTCCATGTATACACTGCGCCAATATGTACAAAGGTATGTTTTCACTAATTTGCATGAGGCATTTTTCTGTTATTTTCCATAATTGTTGCAAGAGTGGATATTGAGATTGAAGGATACTCATCCCACTAATAGCATAAGGCCAGTAGAGTGGAATACTGAGAGTATTACACGGTTGGAAAGGGTTAACAATAAATTCATGCACGTCATGGATTTCTGGCTAGACAGTATTATTGCAGGGTTTATTACTGAATTTGCAGTCGATAAAGCGAAGTCATATACTATTGTAAAGAAGGAGTTCTTGAAGGGAACCAGAGGAAGGTACATTAGGTCTCTTTACATGTCGATTAAGATTCTATTTCATGATAAAGGCGTGATGACAATGGAGTTAGAAAGATAAATCACTCTGTGCGCATGGGAGAACTGGGGGAAGCACTAAGGAAGATCTAAGATATGGAGAGGGCTCTGGAGAGAGGCTAGAAGAAGGAAAAAATGCACCCCTTTATGATGGATGAGGAACAGACCAAGGAGATATTGAGCAGAGCGAGAGTGACGTGCAGTGGATGACCCTACCAGTATAAGATCAATAGGAAGAAGAGGGCAGTAGTCAAGTGGGAGGGCTTGGACTGTTATGAGGAAGAGGTAGAGGATCTCCGTGTGACGGGGAAGATTGAGGAAATCCTTCACACCACATATGAGAGGAAAAACAAAGGTCAAGGGTCCGGCATAGAAGAAGGCTCTCCATTCTAGATCTGAAATAGTGTGGAACCCACAACCACATGTGCAACTAAGACATCTAAAGACAAAGAATTGGTTAGCCAACAAGCGATTAGTAATAGAAGGATTTTTACAGGACGAGGGTCCAGTGGCAATTCAAGTAGAAGTATAGGTTCAGCTAGTAGTATTCAGGTATCTACACCGCACAAAGGTGGTAGTACAACAAACTTCACAATGGGAGGAGAAGATCCAACTATTAGGTTACCAGAGTTTCATGGAGAAGGGTCGGAGGAACGAGAGAAGTACTTGTTTATATGTGAGAATATTTGGGAAGATAAGCATATTACATATGAAGATATAAAAGTTGCGCAGTTGGAAATCACATTCATAGACTCCACACTGGATTGGTATATGGGCCTCACAGTAAACAACCCACAAGGAGCGCCTGTTAACTCCCAAAATGAAACTGTTCTTTCGGTTGAATTTTGTAGTGGATATCATGGCTATTGGTAGCGTCCTCAAGTTACTTTTGAGTTTTTATAGCTGAGAAAAATTTTAGATTTTGGTTTGACTTAGAAATAATTTGGATTGTAAAGTCTTCTTTTTCAAAATTGTCATTTTTTACTTTCCACARCTAACGTGTTTTCAAAGATTCATTGTGCGCTGTGGAAAGTGCCCACTTTCAACAGCTAAGGAGCTCTTTTCATCAGTTGACGCGCTGTTGAAAGTGACAAATCTTAAAAGGTTTGACAATCAGTCGTGGGTGGTGCGCTGTGGAAAGTACACGCTTTCCACAGCTAAGAATCGGTTTCAATTGATATGTCGCGCTGTTGAAAGTAATTACTTTCCGCAACTAAGGAGTATCTTCTACAAAGCGGTGCGCTGTGGAAAGTGCATACTTTCCGCAGCTAACAAGGGCTTACAAAGAGGCGCGCTGAGGAAAGTCAAGATTATCAACAGCTAACAGAGGTTGTACTCCCGGGTTGGCAACATCAA
>ML829672.1:38018-51486 GCA_009831015.1 Picea engelmannii
TTATTGAAGAAGGATTCAAACCATTTAAACCCAAAAATTCTTGATCTGGGCGAAAATTTGGCTATTCTGGCCTTGACAGCTTTCAACAGCGCACTTGCCTGAAAAATCTGCTCCTGCGCTGTTGAAAGTAGCCACTTTCCACAACTAACTAGTCAAAATTTTGCCTTTTGCGTTGGTGAAAGTGCAGATGTTTTCAAAATCGAATTTCTCAGTCATGGAGAGTCCGTTTTGCATGTTTAAATAATCAATCGACATCTACAAATCCTGAACTTTCCAACGGTGCTTTCAGATCTACATTTGAAGCTTGGGAAGGGATTGAAAAGTGCCCTGCAATTTTAAGTATCATCCTTTCCATTTGCAATTCAAAACTCTAAACGGTCTTTTGTGAATAATGTCTGATACGGAACCAAAGATTTGATTTGATGTTGCCAACCCGGGAGTACAGCCTCTGTTAGCTGTTGATAATCTTGACTTTCCTCAGCATGCCTCTTTGTAAGCCCCTGTTAGCTGCGGAAAGTATGCACTTTCCACAGCGCACCGCTTTGTAGAAGATACTCCTTAGCTGCGGAAAGTAATTACTTTCAACAGCGCGACATATCAATTGAAACCGCTTCTTAGCTATGGAAAGCGTGTACTTTCCACAACACACCACCCGCGACTGATTGTCAAACCTTTTAAGATTTGTCACTTTCAACAGCGCGTCAACTGATGAAAAGAGCTCCTTAGCTATTGAAAGTGGGCACTTTCCACAATGCACAATGAATCTTTGAAAACACGTTAGCTGTGGAAAGTAAAAAATGACAATTTTGAAAAAGAATACTTTACAATCCAAATTATTTCTAAGTCAAACCAAAATCTAAAATTTTTCTCAGCTATAAAAACTCAAAAGTAACTTGAGGACGCTACCAATAGCCATGATATCCACTACAAAATTCAACCGAAAGAACGGTTTCATTTTGGGAGTTAACATCGCCCACAACTATCGCAGATGTAAAGAAGAAATTAATCAATGAATTTTAGAGACCGAGCTTAGAGGATAAATTGATGAACGAGAAGATAGAGATCAAGAAAAAGTCAGTTGAGTCAGTATGGGAGACTGATCAAAAGTTAAATAGGTTGAAAGGTAAGTTGAAGTACTCTATTACTGATATGCAATATAGACATTTATTTGTTAATTCATTGCTACCACATCTTAAGTATCCATTAAGACAACAGAAGTTCCAAATCCAAGCTGAGGCTTTGCAAGCAATCTTGCAATTGGAGGAGAATAAATATAAGCATATAGATCTAGTTGTGGAAGAGCTGAGAGAAGATCTGAAGAACCTGAAATTTCAGTTGGATCATAATAAGGGAAAGGAAAAGAGGGAAGATGGCTGGTGTACATTATGCAGAACAAAAGGTCATCATAAGAATGAGTGTCCAACGTTTGTGGAGTATTTGGGAGTAGGAATGCCAAATCCTTTATCTATATGAGGACCATGGTGTAAGATAAGAAAAACACATGGACATGATCCCTATCATTTTCCCATGATGTAGAATTATCAAACAATACCCAAGAGTACATTTTGCAATTTATGTAAGTTGGTAGGACATGAAGACAAGGATAGTAGAACTTTGGAAATAATGAAGGATAGGACATCAGATACTTATAGAGTGCAGATTGAACACATGAAAGGAAAACCTGTGCAACATCAATATAATAATGTGCAACAGTTTGGAGTGCAACCATAGTATAACAACGTGAAACAGTTTGGACCACCACCATAGTACAATAATGCACAACCGTAGTATAATCAGACACCATAGTACAATACACCGCACAGAGACAATCAAGGAAACATAGGAGGAGGCCGTGGAGGACGAGAATTTGAAGGAGGTAGAGGACCAATAGTTTGTCATAACTGTCAGAAACTTGGAAATTATGCAAGATATTGTCCATATCCACCTGCGACATGTATGTATTGTCACGCAACAGACCATGATACTAAATATTGTCTGACACTTTTGGTAAAGATACAGGAGAAGATGAATCATAACAATCAGAATGTTCAATGGATTGTTGCGGAAACTACAGAAGATGATGGGAAAAAGATCAATATAGTTACTAGAGGTGGATTCAAGACAGGAACCGATGCAACAAAGTAGATTCAGGATCAACACTAGTGAGTCAAGAAGAGTGCAACACCTAAACAAATGTTTGATGCACACAAAGAGAAGGATACCTTCAAAGAGGCTAGAAAGGAGATTTTAAAGGAGAATATTGCATCTACTTCAGGAAAAAAACTAGTAGATGATATACCAATGTATTACATGCCTCCCTTATTTGATCAAACCAACAGAGAGCATCCTTCAGAGCAAGTAAGTAACTTAAGAAACTTTTTTGGGTCTTGTGTGAAGTTGTTGAATGCTAAAAATTCTTTACAAGTATTACAAAGTCTATTAGAGAAGCAAAATTATGGAGAAGAGTTGAAATTAGAACAAAAGATAGTCAATCAGGTCCATAAGAAGAGAAGAACAAGTAGGGAATTCAAGTTGAATGAAAACATTGGAGATTTCAATATGGGTGATATTATATTAGACTTAGGGTCTGAAGTAAATGCTCTGCCTAAGAAGACATGGGAAGCTATGGGGGAACCTACATTGGGGTATTCACTTATTCAGATGAAGCTAGCAAATCAACATAGAGTGGTGTCAATTGGTAGATTGAATGGGATACCAATAGATCTAGATGGTGTGCACACCATGGCATCGTTTAAATTCATTGACATAGTGGATAACATGACACCCTATCCAACATTATTGGGGTTGGATTGGGCATTTGATAACCAAAATATCATCAATTTGAAGACCAGGAAGATGATATTTGAATCAAGAGAATATTGAGTTATAGTACCTTTGGATCCCCCAGAAGGAGGAAGGTATGAAGAACCTGCGATAGAGAATTCTATTACAGAAGACATAAACTAACTTTACAGAACTACTATGCGAGAGGAAGACTACATTAATCCTACTACAGATGGAATGTTGAGTTGGAGGAGAATTAGTTCGGGTGCATCAAACTTTGACACGGGTCTGGAAAACTAGCAACAACGTTTGCATGAACTATATACCAAAAGGTGTGCAATAATGACGCACGCACTAAGGTGGATTGGCTTAGAGGTAAGGGAACCTCCTACTTTTTATGGTCAGAATAATTTAGAAGAATTTTTAGCAAATTTTGAGTTAAAAGTTTTGGAGAATCAAAGGTTATTAGTGAAAGACATGGCTTTGAAAGCAACACCTGCATGTTGGTGGGATGCACATAAAGAGAATATTAATAACTAGTATCAATGCAAGAGGTTAATGTGCATTAGATTTGGTGCAAAGTAGGAAAACATATATTTGGAGAAGTATGATGGGATTGGACAACCTAGGGAACATTATAGATAGGTGCATGGTTCAATGGATATTGGTACCACCAGAAGAATGGCCATCATTTTATTCACACACTAGAAGGCATCCTGAGGATCTGGTACACAGAGCTGGAATTGTGCAGAGGAACTACCAATTGGGAGGAAATCTAGTAGAATTTTATGATTACTTTTGCATTTGAACATGAGAGTCTAGAGATAGATACAACACTGGAGGTGATAAGGGACAGGATATTTGAAGATTCTGAATTTGAAATAGTCACAGCTTATCAAAATCAAGGTAGACAGACAATCAGAGAATTGCTACACTATTATCATGTTGCAGAAGAAGATCCAGCAGAAGAAAACCCACACGATATCAATATCGCAGAAGTAGAATGAGAAAAGGAAGTAGAAGGAGAAAAATTAGAGTCATAAGAGTATGTTGCACCTTTGAAGATAAAGAAGGTAAATATTGGAACAACAAAAAATCCAAAGATTGAAAGTATTGAGGATTATTGGGACAACCAGACAGTGGAGAGCATAACAGAGTTACTGCATGAATATAGTGACTTGTTTCCAACAAAATTTTCAAAGATGAAAGGGATATCATGAGAACTTGGAGAAATGAAGATCCCCTTAAAACCAGATGCCAAAACAATAAGTCAGAGACCCTACAGGTTGAATCTAGCGTATAAGCAGAAAGTGAAGGCAAAGATTGATAATATGTTAGAGGTTGGTGTCGTAGAACCAATAGAAGAATCAAAATGGATTAGCCTCATGGTAGAGCAGGAAAATAAGGAAGGGGGAATACAGATCTATGTAGACTTAATAAATTTGAATGATTCTTGTCTACATGATCCCTTCCCTACCCCATTTATAGATGAAGTGTTGGAGAATGTAGGAGGGCTAAAAGCATATTCATTTACTGATGGGTTTTCAGGGTATCACTAGATTAGGATAACAACCGAAGATCGACATAAGACAACATTTGCCACAGAATGGGGATCATTTCAGTATACAATGATGCCTTTTGGGTTGAAGAATGCACCTACAATTTTTTCAAGAGCAGTAGTAGCTTCCTTTAAGGATTTCATCCATAATTTTTTAGATGTCTACTTGGATGATTGGATAGTCTTTAGTTTATTGAAGGATCATGTTCAAGTATTAAGATTGATGCTGGACAGGTGCATACAGTGTCATATCGCATTGAACATTTAGAAATTCATTTTCAGCGCACCATTTGGTATTTTGTTAGGGAATGTGGTGTGTAAATAGGGTCTGCTGGTTGATCCTACCAAAATTGTTGTCGTAGTTAACTTACTATCACCTAAGTCAGTGCGCCAGTTAAAAAGTACACTTGGTCATACAAGATATTACAGGAAATTCATAAGGGAATATATACAGATTATTGTGCCAATGGAGAAATAGTTGAAGAAGGATATCAAATTTCAGTGGAATAATGAATGCTAGAAAGTTTGGATATATTGAAGGAGAAAATGGTGACAATGTCGATTTTAGTGTTTCCAGACTGGTCAAAAGAATTCCATGTACATGCAGATGCATCTTCAATAACACTTGGATCAATACTGACACAACTAGGAGAAGGTGATATAGACCACCCTATATCATTTGCAAGCAAGAAGTTATCATATTCAAAGAAGAACTACAATACTATAGATATAGAAGGTTTAACTATGGTATATGCACTGCAGAAGTTGAAACATTATTTGTTAGGACAACACTTTAAGATGTTTACAAATAACTCTGCTCTTAGATGCTTGGTCAATAAGTGAGTGTTTGGGGGAAGAATATGGAGATGGTTACTGTTGTTTAAGGAGTTTGACTTTGAAGTTGTGGTGAATCCTAGAAGATTGAATGCAGAGCTAGATCATATGTCAAGGATCACTAATGGAGAGGAACCAAACAATTTGGAGGGCAACTTCCCTTATTCACAACTCTTTTCTGTACTGATTGTTGATGAATATTTTGATGACATTATTGAGTTTCTGAGTACAGGATTTTCCCCAAAGGAATTTAATACTGCACAGAATAAAAATTTGGTGGTTAGAGCTGCAAACTACCAACTGAGTTGTAGACTATACAAATTGCAAGTAAGCGTCGCACAAGAGATCCAATCAAGAGCACGTGTAGATGCGATGGAGTTACAAGTAGCCAAGGACTTAAGGGATAGACTAAGGATAACTCTCAATGAAGTGTAGGTTGAGAAGGATGAGGAAAAGTAGCGCATTGGCCAAATCGAGAAGCATGTAGAAGAAGTTTTTAAGTTAATTCCAGACAACGTGGAAGAAGGGGCGCACTTGCAGATAGAGGAGAAAATCGAGAAGATAGCGGAGGCGATGGAAAATTATAAAAGTCACATAACGGACTTGATGGCACTCCTAAAACCAATCACACTACCTGAAGTAAGATCATAGACAGAACGAGAGGTGGCAGGGAACATAGAGAACATGGTGCAAAGTATTAAAGAAGTTGCAAAGTTATATGACAAAAGTGCACAATTATGGACAAGTCTGTAAGAGAATGAAAAGTTGTAGGCATTGGAACAAAAGGAAGAAGGTGTCAACATAGCCGTGCAGGATTTGAAGCAAAAGCAGAATGCCATGAACATTCAGGAGAGGTTGAGAAGCACACTGGAGTTAAAGAATCTACAAGGAGAATTAAAGAATGTGAAAATAGAGAAGTAGTTGAGGCAGGCTCAACTGGAGCCACTACACGAAGATGCAGAGAAGATGTTGACAGAGATGGATACAACAAAGGGCCAGATGGAAAATATTAGGTTGGAGGCTGAAGAGATGTTGAAGGAACATGTCATTGCGCAGACTGTGGAGTCTATTGTAGAGAAGAGAGCACATGTGAAGACTTGTGATGAAGAGATTACAAGTCGGTTCCAGAAGTTGGAGAGGTCTGCCAAATATGAAAACACTACCTGAGTGGCTTGGGATGAGCCACATGTAAGTGTTGGGGGCCTATTGGAGAGGGATATTTTGGGAGCAAAGTTCGAGGAATAAGGAAGAGCACAAAAAACAAGGCAGATAGCTAAGGAATGGACCAAAGAAGCAACGCGCGCTAGGAAAGAAGGAAAAGTAGCATGCCAGAAGGAAGAGAGAGCAACACGTCGGATAATAAGGAAAAGTAGCATGAGGAAAATAAGAGTCAAAGAAAGGAATGGTTGGATCAAAGAACAACCACGCGCAGGAGGTTGTAAAGTGGACAAACCTAATCCACTTAGGGTTAGGGTTTTGGGTCCTTGATGTAAGGGTTTTTACCCACCTTTTGTAATACAAATATAGGTTGTATAAGGGTAGGAGATGAGGAATATGATATCCAAGTTGAAGCAATTTTGAGTCTTTTTGAGTTTTGAGTCGCAGTACTTAGTTTGGTTGAGATCTGTGGAGCTCATACTTGGAGATTTATGAATTGTAATTGAGGGTTAGGTCACAAGTTGTGGAGCTTGGTGTGACTCTGGTCAGCCTCATGGAGTATCACCAACTCATGATGTAAAGCGCGCAGTGCACTGATTTTATGAAGATAAATGAAGAAGCATAGAATGACAAATCTTTGTGGATGTATCCCGGGGGGTGAACCATGGTAAAATAAGGTGTCATTGTGTTGAAAGGTTCCTATTATGTGTTGCAATTCTTATTATGATGAATTAATGGATAAATAAATGAATATGTTAGAGTTAGTTTACAACGTGCATTAGATATTTACTACAGAATGAAATTTAAAGTTTAATTGAATGATGGTATGATAGAATGATGAATGTTGAAGTAGAAACATAGACCTAACATCCCCATGAGCACCATCCCTTCCATGACTGTAGACATCTGTGATCCGGATTATTTTTGGCACGAAATGAGAGCGGAGAAATAATAGAGGAATGTACAGAGATATATCAGATATCCAATAATGTAACAAATATATAAACATAAATACAGATATACAGTAACACACAATTTCTATTAATGAGCGAAATGTACAAAATTGTAGAAATACACAGTGAAAGACTCGCTAGAATGGTGGAAGCTTATCTTTGAGAAGAGATGTGACAGCTATGCTCATTAGAAAGAATATGATTGTTACAATGAGGCTCCAAGGATTTTTTAACATAAAGAAAATCCAAAACCCTGACCCGCGAAGATGAAAATCCAACAGTTTTTGTGAACCCTGTTTTTGGGTAGTTTGGTGTATCAACTTCCCAGGGGCGTAACTTTAGCATACAATCCCTGTTTTGGGAAAACGATAGCTCGTTGGAAAGGTATAAAAAATGAGATTCATTTTGGGGTCTCAATCAAAGCTTTTCACTATCATTGATGTGCTTGATCATGAAAAATCCTCGTTTAGGACCTCAAAATGACCTTGAAAGTTTAGGACCCGAAAAACTGCTAAAAATAATAAATTTCCAGAACATTGTTTTGAGCTTGGAATAGGTGAGTGGCCACCGATATCCACTTGGATCAATTTGGGTCTTGCAGTCACCCATAAGCCATCTCGGGTGATACTGCGATGTGCACTTTGTGCATGACGTTGCCTTCTGGTTTACCAGAGGGGCCAATGGTTTGTAGGGTTTTGTTAGAAACCTAAAGGTATAACCTGGGTCAACCCATACATCCAAATAGACACATAAACTATGAAACTAAACATAATTATTCCATCTTCTTTAATCTCATGATCTTTAAGTTTCTGTTGCAAAATATCTCGATGTAATTTTTCTCTCAATTCCTCATAGCACTGATTTGACTTGGAAACTTCTAAAATTTTTCCACACAAATCCAATGTATACATGCTAATGGTTGTAGCATGCATATCATGCACCGTCCTGCTAAGTTCGTTAGCCACCTTGTTCTCTTTACCCTTGATATGATTTATATCGAAGCCACACTCACTGAGGAATTCTAACCACCTTCTTTGTTTGGCATTTAAACTTGGTTGTCCAAACAAATATTTCAGACCAAAATAGTCTGCTCTCAACTCAAATATTTTACCCATGAGATAGTGCCGCCACATCTTCAAGGCATTAACTATGGCTGTCAATTCTAAGTCATGAGTAGCATAGAGCCTTTCATGATCTTTTAACTTTCTTGACTCATAGCATACCACATGTCCATTCTGACTCCTTGCATGCATTCATGCACAAAAGGAAGTCTGCATCAGGTTCAACAATTCTCAAAATTGATGCACTTGTCAACAAACTCTTAGAGTGATGAAAAATCCTTGCACAATCTGGAGTCCAATCAAATCACACACCTTTCTTTTGCAAATATGTAATTGGATGCAAAATCTATCAAAATCCTTCAATAAACCTTATGTAATAACCTGTTAGTCCCTTAAAGGACCTTACCTCTACGACATTTCTTGGTGTTGACCATTCCTCAATGGATTTTATCTTCGCTAGGTCCACAACTATTCCTTCCTCTGAAACAATATGACCCAAATAATGAATCTGCCTCCGGTAAAACAAACACTTGCTCAACTTTGCATAAATTTGATGCTCCCTCAATACCTTCAACACCATCTTCAAGTGTTTCTCATGTTCTTCTTCGAATTTAGAGTAAATAAGGATGTCATCCAAAAATATGACGACGAACTTATCCAAGTATTCTCTGAAAACTCCATTCATTAAACACATGAAAATAGTTGGTGCATTTGACAACCCAAATGACACCAATGTGAACTCGTAATGACCATACCTTGTTCTCAAGGCAGTCTTGCTGATGTCTTCCTCTTTTATTTTGACTTGGTGATAGCAAGATCTAAAGTCAATCTTGGAAAATATCCTTGTGCCCCTCAATTGATCAAACAGGTCATCTATCCTTGGCAAATGATAATTGTTCTTCATTGTTACCTTGTTCAACTACCTAAAGTCATTGCAGAGTCTCAGTGTACCATCCTTCTTTTTCACAATTAAAAATGGTGCACCGCAAGGCGATACACTTGGGTGTATATATCGTTTATTCAAAATCTCTTCAAGTTGCATCTGCATTTACTTCATCTCTAGTGTACTCATCCTATAATGATTCTTGGATACAAGAGTTGCTACGGGCATCATATTTATAGAGAAATCAATATCTCTTTTTGGTGGCAACCCCGATATTTCTTTAAATACATCCTCAAATTATTTTAGTACTGCGCAGTCTTCAACACTTGGCACTTTATTCACAGGTGCCTCCTCCATGTGCACTACAAATACTTGACATCCTTTCTTGTAGCTTTTCTTCAACTGCAAGGTTGAAATTTCTCTGATAGTCACAACTCTGGGAATGCCTTAAATTGTTCTCAAATTTCCTTGCTCATCCAAGAAAGTAAATGCCTTTTTTATAACAATCTAGAATAGCATGATGTTGGTCCAATGAATCCATACCAATGAGGCAATCATACGAGCCCAAAGGTATTATATTCAAATCAACTTTTGTGCACAATCCATTCATTTTCATTGGGCATGCCTTGACCATCTCATTAATTTTCCTTCTTGCCCCTGTAGCTAACTGCACCAACCAAAATTTTCCAAGTTTGTTTCTCGAAAATTCAAATCTTTCCACCATTTTAGGATCTAGATGACAATGAATAGCTCCCGAGTCAATTAAAATAGCTATGAGTTGATCATTAATCTTACCTTCCACCTCAATCATGTGAAAATGGAACTCATCTTTCTTGTTGTCTAGGGCTCCGTAAATTCTAGGTACACTTCTACCCATGTATTCAACTATCACAACTTGTCATACACTATGCACAATCCTCGCTTTTTCACCTCTTAGAGGGAAATCTCTAAATATATGGTTTCCTTCCCAACCCCAACACTTCATTGGTTGCTGCCTTGGCCTGGTTTCCATTGCCTTCTGGGCTAATTGGAAGTTGGTTGTCCTTGCGCAATTGCTTTTAAAAATGGTGGCTTAGTTCCTTTCTTCCTTTGTTCCACCTTGCTTTTCATATTGTCTTCCCAAGCCTTTTGGAAAGTCGGGCTTCTCCTTTGCTAATCATAGAGACATTTATGTATCCTTATAGTTTCTTCCAATGTATTGGGATCATTATATTATATCTTATCGCTAATAAATGATGGAAACCCACTCAGGTACCTTTGAATCTTCACCTATTCATCCTTGATAAAAAGGCACATATTTCAGCAACTCTAAAAATCTTCTTTCGTACTCGTCTATGGTCATGCTCCTAAGCTTGAGTTCAAAGAAGTCCTTCATTTTCCTATCATAGTAGTGCTTGGTTAAATATTTCTTTTCAAAATATCACTTGAATTCCCTCCAAGTAACCTTCTTCTCATCAATGTGTTGTACTTGCACATACTGATCCCACCACATTGATGCTTTCCCCTTGAGCTGATAAATGGAAATTCACCCTTCTGCTCACAAGGAATAATTATGCAGTTGGAAGTATTTCCTCATACACAACAACCATGTCTCTGCATCTTCATCCTTCGTATGCTCACCATAAAAAACATGAGGCTTGATCTTATTCATTTCCCCTTGTAGCTCATCCACCCCAATCCTTCTCTTTGATAGGATATGAACTCGAACTACTGCTTGCTCTCCTAGATGAATTTCTTGGAGAGTAATGGAGATGCTTGTCGACACTTTTTTTCCCCCTCATCATGAATCTGTGTCTTCCTGGCCTACTTGTCTATGTCTCCTTATCCACATTTTTTTCAATTTTGTCCAAGCTTTGTAGCAACTTGATGTTGAAGCCTTCTTGCTCCTCCTTAAGCCTAGCATTATCAACTTTATAGCTTTGGACGTCCTTTTGCAAACGTTTTATGGTCTCTACCAAGTTCATGCTCTCTTCTAAGCCTTCCCTATGTCCATTAGTTTATGTACCTTTAATACCCATACCATCGTACAACCTTTCCGTTTCTTCATCCTGACTATAGGTTCTTTGTGCATCTGCCATGCTTTTAATCTCTATGTTGATCCTACCCTGAACTAATTGTTGTTAATTCTGCAAAAAATGTAGTCAACAAGATTTGTTACATTAATTAATGCGACAATTTTATGAAATCTATGCACAATTTGTTAGAATCCTTTCTTTTCCTCTTTCCTTGGATGATTTTAACGTCCAAACTCTAGTGTGGACACTTACACATTGTTTTTTTTGCACGCATCACAACTCTATACTACACACCAGTGGTTTTCTGTGAAAAATAAACTCTGCACTGTGCATCATCAATACTTAATGCACACGTCTATTTCATGCTAATATCTGGCCCATACAAGTCCAGTGTTGTACCAATAGGTCTGATACTAGAATGTAATGTCCCCAGTCTCCCAAGCTAGGCCTCGTAACAAAAACTAAACTTTTGTTGCTATGATATTCTTTGTAGCAACCCAAGCTCACTACTCGACAATGGTACTTCGAATTCCTAGTGCACGAATACTACTTATAACACTCCTTGTTACAAGTAGACCAGATTAACTATGCACAACCTTAAGGTACTGCACCCAGACCCACATTGAGTCTCACCCTATGAGTACACTTCTTTTAATACAATTATAGTACCAAAATACATATCCCAAATCTACTGTGCACTTAGCCTTTCAGAACACACATATATATATCATTGTGCGTGCAAATGCTCTACACACATAATACTACTGTGCGCACAACCAATCCAATGCTACATGCATATTCTATCACTTTTGTACATGTGAAATGCTTCACTGCGCACTCAACAATTCATACCATACCATGGTATTTTCTAAGCATACCATAGAGTTTAACTTACAGGAATACTTAATAACTGTTATGCTTCTCATGTGCAAAAATATATATAGATTCATCATACATGTAGTTAACAAGAAACACTTATAACTAGCATGCCCACATATGTCACAACATACAAGAATAAGAAACACACACACACACACACACACACACACACAAAAGCATAAATTCATACAGTAAGATAAACCCATTTAAAATATAACATTAGAACACACAATAATTAAACAAGCCCGTGAAGAACACTTATCTCTTATGAAAAGTCACCAACTGCGTGCAGGACTCAGGCGTTTCACCCATCCATAGACTCTGTCGCTCATAATATTTCAACAACAGGTCACCCTGAGTTCGGGCTTAAAATCCATAGGAAAAATGGTTCTTATCGTCGGGTTATGGTTTGATATTCAACAAAATACTTGGTCCAAGGTGCCGACTACTACAACTAGCCTACAATCCCTCATTCCCCACATGTCTGTATAACCCCAGGAAGTGTTCCCCTTCTCTACTCAACAATCCTTCAGCTACCCCACTTCCATTTCGGGGCTTCAACAATAGACCAGACAGGAAGTCTTAGAGACCTATATCTAATGCCCAACGCACCAAGGAACAATTACCAACAAACTCTCACCTAGAGAGAATGCTCACAGGCCTGACAATCCACCTCTTCGACTATAAACAAGCCTTCTCAAGCACAAGGTTAAGAAATGACAATAAGTTACAACAAAATATGTATTCCTTCACAGAGGAAATCCGTCTGAATGATCCTGGAATGAGTGATAATCCCCCGAATTACACTAAGGCCAACAATATATATTTCATGCCTTCAACTCGACACTTGTCACCTTCAGAAGTAGCTTTATCCACTTGGTGACTCATTCTCTACACTCAAGAACTTAGGATAAATACATACCCATAAATTAAACTTCCGGAAATATTAATAAAATATTCCCTCGACTTAAGCTTCCCCTTTTTCCTTTTTCATGGAGTTTAGCCCCCCATCTCTTTTTGTCTGAGTTGAGTCTGCACACAGTGATGTGATTATATTAACAATATTGAGGGTGATTACATTTACAATACATGCGCACTGGCCTTTTACATCCAGGCTCACCAACCTCAAAACACAACATATATACAAAGGATCTCTAGCCTCAAAACTACGCACTTAATCCATTATGCGCCAAAACTATGAGATGTGTGCACTCTTCCTTTGGTGCACCATCTTCGCACACTTACACATGTGTGCACTACACTATGAAATGTGTGTGTTCTTTCTTTGATGAAAAAACCTTGCTCAATCACCAAACTATGGGATGTGTGCACAAAACTGAATC
>ML829673.1:0-39416 GCA_009831015.1 Picea engelmannii
TAACTGGAGAAGAAAATCTCATCACTGAATGTAAGAAGAGACTTTCCTTAGAATTTGAAATGAAAGAACTTGGCCTAATGCATTATTTCTTAGGTCTTGAGGTATGGCAGAGTCCTGAGAGGATCTTCCTTAACCAAGGGAAGTATAAAGTCGAAATCCTGAAGAGATTCGACATGATGGAGTGCAAGTCCATGAATACACCCATGGAAGTGAAGCTGAAGTTGTTGGTCAACACCTCGTTAGAGTTGATTGATGCCACACTGTACAGAAAGATTATTGGATCGTTGATGTATCTGACGAACACCAGACCAGACATTTTTTTTGCCATGAACACCTTAAGTCAGTTTCTGGTAGAACCCAGACATGTTCACCTAGTGGCTGCAAAACATGTGATGAGGTACCTTAAAGCTACAATAGATTGTGGTCTCAGCTATGATGGAGATCATGATTTCACATTGAGTGGATATACTGATGCAGATTGGGTAGAAAGTGCTTCTGACAGGAAAAGCACTTCAAGATGCTATTTCAATTTGGGATCAACTATGATCTCATGGCAGAGTAGGAAGCAATCTAGCATTGCTTTCAACACAGCGGAAGCAGAATACATTGCTGCATGTTCTGCCATCTATGAAGCTATATGGCTTCGAAAGTTGCTGACCGATCTATTTGACCTAGATATGGAAGCAACCACGATCCTATGTGACAACTAGAGCTGCATAAAGATGACAAAGAATCTTGTATTCCATGACAGGTCGAAGCACATAGAGATCCGATATCATTACATTCATGACATGGTGCATAGAGGAGCCTTAAAGCTCCAGTACATTAGCACGGATGAACAGGTTGCTGATGTGTTGACCAAGCCTCTATCTCGTATAAAGTTTGAGCACTTTTGAGATAATCTTGGTATAGTCCGAAAGGACCTTCCTTGAAAGGGGGAGTATTTTTTGTGATGAGACATCTCTTGCTCTCGACCGGATGGTTGTGACATAAAGCAAGATGATGTGATGTGATTAGCATTGAGCTTCCGACTAGATAACTGTGACGTAAAGGTAGTCTAGTATCCTTCTTCCGACCTGATGGTTGTGGCGTAAAGTAGGACGAGTACCTTACTTCCGACCTGATGGTTGTGATGTAAATCAAGATGATATGATGTGACTAGCACTGAGCTTCTGGCTGGATAGCTGTGACGTAAAGCTAGTCTAGTATCCTGCTTCCGACCTGATGGTTGTGACGTAAAGCAGGACGAGTACCTTGCTCCCGACTTGATGGTTTTGACATAAAGTAGGACGAGTACCTTGCTTCTGACCTGATGGTTGTGACGTAAAGCAATATGATGAGATGAGACTAGCATTGAGCTTCTGGTTGGATAGCTGTGATGTAAAGCTAGTCTAGTAACCTGCTTCCAACCTGATGGTTGTGATGTAAAGTAGGACGAGAATCTTTCTTCCAGCTTGACAGTTGTGACGTAAACCAAGACAATGAGATGAGACTGGAACTGTGCTTCCGGCTAGATAACTATGATGAAAATCCAGTCTAGTATTATTATGATGAGCCAGCCTCGTGCTGTGATGATGATGATGATGTATCAGTTTTACACTAATACATATTGATGCAGATGATGATTGCATTCCTTTGAGAATGACGATGCTGCTTGTTAGCACTCTGTAAATTCTGTCCGGCTGAATAGACAAACGATAGAGATAACTGTTTCAACCAGCTTTAGAGCTGAGGCAATAGCCTACCCAACTCAGAGAGGGATCTCTCATGTCACTTGATATATCTATGGAAATCGGTGGCTAGATTTGGTTTGTTTTGGGGATTTTTATGAAGTTGTTGGCTAAGAAGGGGAGGAACACACAGGGCTATAGAGTCAAAATTCTGAAAGTGAACGAAGACAATGCATAGATTGATAGAACTCTCCAGAGGACAAAGGCTAAATAAGGCGATGAATCTGAGTTATTCTTGAAATAAAAAGATGTGTAGGAATATAAAGAAGAGAAATAATTGCATCAGATCATTACTGAAACGAATTCCGAATAAGTTAAGAAGACAATCACATAGTTTAAATTGCTTAGACCAAGAGCATCACAAGATGAATTCTGGGCCTTTAAACTCTCCAATTTAAACAAAAGATAGTGTAAATGGAATTCAAGAACACAGGAAATACAAAAAATGAAGGAAGACAAAACTCATATCATAGCCATTAGAATCTTTTCATGAACAATTCTAAATGCTTCTTCATATGTATTCAATTCAGTCCCAAAAAAATTACAATAGAGTCCAGAACAACTAGAATTGTGCCCTTGCACTTCCTCTCTAATACACTCATAACCTCTAACACTTATACAATTCGAGTTCCTTCAGTGTGCAACCGGTTACAATAACTGAAATGAAATGTTTCAACTTCTACAATGATTACAAATGACAACTTTCAGAAAAACGTTTCATGATCCCTGCAGATTCCTTTGACACTTCAGCTCCTTCCTCTGCCATGTTCTCTTTGAAATGTAACTCATACTCTTTTAATTATAATTGCATTTATCGATATTCTCATTAAATATTTGGGAATAATATATTTGAAATAAAAATAATTCCCAAATATTTTTCTATCCTGTATAATGAAATTTCCATAATTTAATTCATGCCCGTGGTTTTTAAATCCAAGTCTTGTTTGCCCAATTCACCATTTCATTGTAAAAAACATTTACTATTACCATTTCCCTGTAAAAAACATTTACTGTGTAATGTTTTTCCAATTTACCGTTTCACTGTGGAAAAACATTTACTGTGTGTTTTTTCCAGTGGGTAAAATACCTTTTATCTTCTTCTTTTAATCCTGTAAATATTTGGATAAAGAATTATCCAAGTCTTTGTTCACGTGCATCTTCCCATTTAAATCCTTTGCATGGAAATAAGCATTAATGTCTTTAATTTGTAAAACACGAATTTTACCTCTGTAAAACAATTTCAGGGTGAGGAAGAATTTCTTTTATTGGAAATCCCATAATCATTATTGTTAAATCCTTTGCATGGAAATAAGCATTAATGTCTTTAATTTGTAAAACACGAATTTTACCTCTGTAAAACAATTTCAGGGTGAGGAAGAATTTCTTTTATTGGAAATCCCATAATCATTATTGAAATGCACTCCTGGAAAAATGCCGCACATATAACATATGATAAATGCTTTCATTTATTATATCGTGATTTGGCTAAAGTGGTTTAAATCAACTGCTTTTACCTTCGATGTGCTCCACGTAAAAACACGTGTCCACCAAAGAAACCATGGTAGTATTCCCCGGTCTGCCTTCACAAAATTAACCTTCTCACTACTTCAATCTCCAACATGTATGTGCGCCCTCCATCCAACCTTTGACTTTTCCACATTATAAATTGAGATTTGTGCCCATGATATGACGTGATTTCATAAATTAAATATTGGAATAAATATTAATATAAATATAAAAATATTTATATTAATAATAAAAAAACCCATTTTTTCTATTTTTGAAGGGCTTTGGTCATATGAGGCTTAACTCATGACTTTGTGGATAGGATAAGGGTTCTTAATAAAAGGAATATTTTTCATTTTCAACGGGAATACGAAAATAAGGGTAAAAATGAATGAAGTGATGGAACTAAGGGATTTAGATAAGAATTAAGGCTAGGTATAGGCTTGGGATATTTGCCAACTTTTGACTTGTGGAGTACATGACTATTTTGGATGATCTATTGTGTGAAGGATTTAGGTGATGGGAGCTTGACAGAGCTGGTTAAACAGTTTGAAAATCTGAGTGGAAAAATAACACAAGGACAAGATGCATTGGGAAAAAATTAATGCAAATAATCAAGTGATCTATGGTCCGCCGAGCTTCATCAACTTTTGATATCAGGGATTGGAAAAAATGATTTTAGGTAGACCACTTTTCGCCCTGATGTGCCTCTGAGGGCACCATGCGTCCACGAACAAAACCATAATGGTTTCCCCAACTCGTATTCAAATAATTATCTTCCGCGTTGCTTCATTCCCCGATATGTTTCTTAGCCGTTGATCCAGGCTTCTTCAAGATCGACAGTCCGCTGAGTTATACCTTTTGCACCTCTGCTATATTTGTTTATATGCCGTTGGATATAGCCTGGTCCCCCAAACTATCATGCTTCCACAGTGATATAACATTTTACTAAATTTCTGAAATTTGGATCATGATCTGAAAATTATTATGGTGATAACATTGGCTCCAATTGAGGATGCTATCTTCCCTGCAAGGTAGAAAAGAACTCGTAGACCCGATTCCTGATCCATTGGGATGCTCCCAAAACATGTCTGTGTACCTTGCTCTGACCTGTCACCAGTGTTTGCTGAAAACCAAACTCTGTACACTGCTCTCAATTGGATACTGAATACTGAATACATTGCTAAAATTGACTGCACACACTATTGGAAATCCAAACTGAAAAATGCTTGACCAACAAGCTTATTTTCGCACTCCTACCTACTCTAAAACTGTTGAAATGAATACTCAATCAAGTAATGCTAAAGTGCCAATGCAACCAATCAAGCAATTGGCTTATTGATTTTTCTCCGCTCATATCTTTCTTAAACATGTAGGCATATGCAAAAGATGGCAACTGAAAGTAAAAATTGAATCCAAAATCTGAGCTTATGAATGAAGTAAACTCCTCCTTCAATGATGACTGTAATAGGATGGCCACAGGATCTTGAAAAATCGTTTTTTCTTGATGAGCAAAAAATAAAAGCCTCTTTCATAAGTGTTTGTTGCTCTTGTTCTATTTCTTTTGATTTGAGAACATTTTCAAATGAAATGGAAGCAATAGGTTTTTCTACTTCTCCATGCCTCTCAACAAAAAATTCATACATTTTTGAACATCTTCAAATATGACAGCCATATCATGTGCATGAAGACTATCCTCTTGTTCATCAAACAATTCTGATTTGGTTTCATTAAACTTTTGGAATTTTTTTTAAGGACTGTCATTTTGACTTTTAAATGAATGAACGGAAATAAGTTCCTGCTCATAATCTTCTTGCAAATGTGAAAATATAACATCATTCACTATGGATTCACTTTCAAAACCATGATTTTCAAATGAATCAAACAAAAGCACTGCCTGTTCATTATCTTTCTGTATTTCTGATTGAAAAATGGCGTATGTTGTTTTGTTGCTTTCCTGAAGCTCTATGTGATTTGTTTGTTCATTGCTAGAAGTTTCCATAGATGCAGTTTCATAATCCTCATCCATGTCTAGGCCACTTAGAATTTGAACAACCATATCATTCATAGGGGGAAAGAGACAACCTTGAAACACTTTGTCTTGCTGAAAATCTTGCTGAATATCTTCATCAAGTTCAGGGTAAGGAAAATGACTTTCAACAACAATTTATTGATGAGCTTCACCTTCAACCAAACGAGGGGATACTATTTGTTGTTGGGTTGAATATTCATAAAGGGATTCTATGATTTCATCATTCATACACTCTTCATTTCCAAAAACATTTTCAAGGTACTTAATGAAATGTTCACAAAATTCACAACAATCTTCAAACACCAAGGATGAAGAATTAGATTCTCCATAATGCTTAAAGAATGTTATATGGAAATCTTTAAGAGAGTATAAGCTACCTGGTTTCAAACCTTCTTACCATAATCTTGCTCTCCCCTCTAAATTAGCCATAAACATTTTCATCAAACAATCCTCATGAAATTCAACCCCCAACTTACATATGTGCATGTGAAATCTAATCAAGTGCAAGGCAACATCATTTCCTTTCCCATCTTCGAATTTAGGAAAATATTTTTTCCAATTTATGTGAGGAATACAATTTGGAAATCCAGGAATATGAGATCGATTCATTGGAGCATACCTTGAAGATATTGAACTCATCTTCAGATAGTGGAGTCACCAATGATGTTTTGGAAGCTGGATTCTGCATTGAGAGCGGAGTCGCCAATAAAAAATCAAATTTCTGGATTCTTCTACCAGTGGAATCGCCTTCAAACTGATTTTTGATGTGTGGAGTCGCCAGAGTAGGAATACAACCAATATGTGCCTAACTGTCTGTTGCTCTCAGACCTTAGAACTCAACCATGTCGTTCTTCCTAGGGAAAAATTTTCAATTTCGTCCCCAACAACGACGCCAAAATGTTAGCACTCTGTAAATTATGTCCGGCTAAATAGACAAATGACAGAGGTAACTGTTTCAACCATCTTTAGAGCTAAGGCACTAGCCTGCCCAACTCAGAGAGGGATCTCTCGTGTCACTTGATATATCTATGGCAATTAGTGGCTAGATTTGGTTTGTTTTAGGGATTTTAATAAAGTTGTTGGCTAAGAAGGGGATGAACACACAGGGCTATGGAGTCAAAATTATGAAAGTGAATGAAGATAATGCATAGACTGATAGAACTTTCCAGAGGACAAAGGCTAAATAAGGCGATGAATCTGAGTTATTCTTGATATAAAAAGATGTGTAGGAAGATAAAGAAGTCAAATAACTGCATTAGAGCATTGCTAAAACAAATTCTGAATAAGTTAAGATGACAATCACATAGTTTAAATTGCTTAGAGCAAGAGCGTCGCAGGACGAATACTGGGCCTTTAAACTTTCCAATTTAAATAGAAGACAGTGCAAATGGAATTAAAGAACACAGGAAATACAAACAGTGAAGGAAGACAAAACTCATATCATAACCATTAGAATCTTTTCATGAACAGTTCAAAATGCTTCTACATATGTATTCAATTCAGTGCCAGAAAAATTACAATAGAGTCCAAAACCACCAGAATTGTGCCCTTGCACTTCTGCCTCTCTAATACACTCAGAACCTCTAACACTTATACAATTCGAGTTCCTTTAGTGTGCAACTAGTTACAATAACTGAACTGAAACGTTTCAGCTTCTACAATGATTACAAATGACAGTTTTCAGAAAAACGTTTCATGATCCCTGTAGATTCCTTTGACGCTCCAGCTCCTTCCTCTGCCACATTCTCTTTGAAATGTAACTCATACTCTTTCAAATATAATTGCATTTATCGATATTCTCATTAAATATTTGGGAATAATATATTTGATATAAAAATAATTCCCAAATATTTTTCTATCCTGTATAATGAAATTTCCATAATTTAATTCATGCCCGTGGTTCTTAAAACCAAGTCTTGTTTTCCCAATTCACCATTTCATTGTAAAAAACATTTACTGTTACCATTTCCTTGTAAAAAACATTTATTGTGTAAAGTTTTTCCAATTTACCGTTTCACTGTGGAAAAACATTTACTGTGTGTTTTTTCCAGTTGGTAAAATACCTTCTATCTTCTTCTTTTACTTTGTAAATATTTGGATAAAGAATTATCCAAGTCTTTGTTCATGTGAATTTTCCCATTTAAATCCTTTGCATGGAAATAAGTATTAATGTCTTTAATTTGTAAAACATGAATTTTACCTCTATAAAACAATTTCACGGTGAGAAAGAATTTCTTTTATTGGAAATCCCATAATCATTATTGAAATGAACTCTTGGAAAAATGACGCACATAAAACATATGATAAATGCTTTCATTTATTATATTGGGATTTGGCTAAAGTGGTTTAAATCAACCGCTTTTACCTCCGATGTGCTCCACGTAAAAACATGTGTCCACCAAAGAAACCATGGTAGTATTCCCTGATCCGCCTTCACAAAATTAACCTTCTCGCTACTTCAATCCCTGACATGTATGTGCACCCTCCATCCAACCTCTGACTTTTCCACATTATAAATTGAGATTCGTGCCCATGATATGGCGTGATTTCATAAATTAAATATTGGATTAAATATTAATATAAATATAAAAATATTTATATTAATAATAAAAAACCCATTTTTCTATTTTCGAAGGGCTTTGGGCATATGAGGCTTAACTCATGACTTTGTGAATAGGATAAGGGTTCTTAATAAGAGGAATATTTTTCATTTTCAATAGGAATACGAAAATAAGGGTAAAAATGAATGAAGTGATGGAACTAAGGGATTTAAATAAGAATTAAGGCTAGGTATAGGCTTGGGATATTTGCCAACTTTTGACTCGTGGAGTACATGAATATTTTGGATGATCTATTGGGTGAAGGATTTAGGTGATGGGAGCTTGATGGAGCTTGTTAAACAGTTTGAAAATTTGAGTGGAAAAACAACACAAGGACAAGATGCATTGGGAAAAAATTAATGCAAATAAGAAGGTGATCTATGGTCCACCGAGCTTCATCAACTTTTGATATCGGGGGTTGGAAAACATGGTTTTAGGTAGACCTCTTTTCACCTTGATGTGCCTCTGAGGGAGCCACACGTCCATGAATGAAACCATAATGGTTTTCCCGGCCTGTATTCGAATAATTATCTTCCGCTTTGCTTCATTCCCTGATATGTTCCTTAGTCGTTGATCCAGGCTTCTTCAAGATCGACGGTCCGCCAAGTTATACCTTTTGCACCTCCATTATATTTGTCTATATGCCTCTGGATATAGCCCGGTCCCCCAAACTATCATGCTTCCACAGTGATATTTATTCACTAAATTTCTGAAATTTGGATTATGATCTGAAAATTGTTATGGTGATAACATTGGCTCCAACTGGGGATGTTATCCTCCCCGTGAGGTAGAAAAGAACTCATAGAACCGGTGCCTGATCCATTGGGTTGCTCCCAAAACATGTTTGTGTACCTTGCTCTGACCTGTCACCAGTGTCTACTAAAAACCAAACTCTGTACACTGCTCTCAATTGGATACTGAATACACTGCTAAAATCTAACTGCACACACTACTGGAAATCTAAAATGAAAAATTCTTGACCAACAAGTTTATTTGCGCACTCCTACCTACTCTAAAACCGCTGAAATGAATACTCAATCAAGTAATGCTAAAGTGCCAATAAAACCAATCAAGCAATTGGCTTCCTGATTTTTCTCTGCTCATATCTTTCTTAAACATGCAGACATATGCAAAAGATGGCAGCTGAAAGTAAAAATTGAATCCAAAATCTGAGCTTATGAATGAAGTAAACTCCTCCTTCAATGATGATTGTAATAGGATGGCCACATGATCTTGAAAAATCATTTTTTCTTGATGAGCAAAAACAAAAAGAAAATCCTCTTTCATAAGTGTTTGTTGCTCTTGTTCTATTTCTTCTGATTTGAGAACATTTTCAAATGAAATGGAAGCAATAGGTTTTTCTAATTCTCCATGCCTCTCAAAAAAAAATTCATACATTTTTGAACATCTTCAAATATGACAGCCATATTATGTGCATGAAGACTATCCTCTTGTTCATCAAACAATTCTGATTTGGTTTCATTAAACTTTTGGAAATTTGTTTGAGGATTGTCATTTTGACTTTTAAATGAATGAATGGAAATAAGTTCTTTCTCATAATCTTCTTGCAAATGTGAAAAGCTAACATCATGCACGATTTCACAGTCTAGAGTTCCCATGGATGCACTTTCAAAACCATGATTTTCAAATGAATCAAATAAAAGAACTGCCTGTTCATTATCTTTCTGTATCTCTGATTGAAAAATGTCGTATGTTGTTTTGTTGCTTTCCTGAAGCTCTATGTGATTTGTTTGTTCATTGCTGGAAGTTTCCATAGATGCAGTTTCAAAATCCTCATCCATGTCTAGGCCACTTAGAATTTGAACAACCATATCATTCATAGGGGGAAAAAGACAACCTTGAAACACTTTTTCTTGCTAAGAATCTTGTTGAATATCTTCATCAAGTTCAGGGGAAGGAAAATGAATTTCAACAACAATTTCTTGATCAACTTCAGCTTCAAACAAAGGAGGGGCTACTATTTGTTGTTGTGCTGAATATTCATAAAGGGATTCTATGATTTCATCATTCTTACACTCTTCATTTCCAAAATCATTTTCAAGGTACTTAATGAAATGTTCACAAAATTCACAACAATCTTCAAACACCAAGGATAAAGAATTAGATTCTCCATAATGCTTAAAGAATGTTATATGGAAATCTTTAAGAGAGTATAAGCTGCCTGGTTTCAAACCTTCATACCGTAATCTTGGTCTCCCCTCTAAAGTAGCCATAAACATTTTCATCAAACAATCCTCATTAAATTCAACCCCCAACTTACATATGTGCATGTGAAATCCAATCAAGTGCAAGGCAACATCATTTCCTTTCCCATTTTTGAATTTAGGCAAATATTTTTGCCAATTTATGTGAGGAATATGATTGGGAAAGCTAGGAATATGAGATCGATTCATTGGAGCATACCATGCATATATTGAACTCATCTTCAGACAGTGGAGTCGCCAATGATGTTTTGGAAGCTGGATTCTGCATTGAGAGCGGAGTCTCCAATAACAATTCAAATTTCTGGATTCTTCTACCGGTGGAATCGCCTTCAAACTGATTTTTGATGTGTGGAGTCGCTAGAGCAGGAATATAGCCAATATGTGCCTAAGTGTCTGCTGCTATCAGACCTTAGAGCTCAACCATGTCGTTCTTCCTAGGGAAAATTTTTCAATTTCTTCCTCGACAATGGCGCCAAATTGTTAGCACTCTGTAAATTTTATCCGGCTGAATAGACAAACGACAGAGGTAATTGTTTCAACCAGATTTAGAGCTGAGGCACTAGCCTTCCCAACTCAGAAAGGGCTCTCTCGTGTCACTTGATATATCTATGGCAATCGGTGGCTAGATTTGTTTTTTTTGGGGGATTTTTATAAAGTTGTTGGCTAAGAAGGGGAGGAACACACAGGGCTATGAAGTCAAAATTTTGAAAGTGAATGAAGACAATGCATAGACTGATAGAACTCTCCAGAGGAAAAAGGCTAAATAAGGTGATGAATCTGAGTTATTCTTGAAATAAAAAGATGTGTAGGAAGATAAAGAAGACAAATAACTGCATCAGAGCATTGCTGAAACAAATTTTGAATAAGTTAAGAAGACAATCACATTGTTTAAATTGCTTAGACCAAGAGTGTTGCAGGACAAATTCTGGGCCTTCAAACTCTCCAATTTAAACAGAAGACAGTGTAAATGAAATTTAAGAACACAGGAAATACAAACAGTGAAGGAAGACAAAACTCATATCATAGCCATTAGAATCTTTTCATGAACAATTCAAAATGCTTCTGCATATGTATTCAATTCAGTCCCAGAAAAATTACAATAGAGTCCAGAACCATCGGAATTGTGCCCTTGCACTTCTGCCTCTCTAATACACTTAGAACCTCTAACACTTATACAATTTGAGTTCCTTCAGTGTGCAACCGGTTACAATAACTGAAATGAAACGTTTCAGCTTCTACAATGATTACAAATGAAAGTTTTCAGAAAAACGTTTCATGATCCCTGCATATTCCTCTGACGCTCCAACTCCTTCCTCTGCCACGTTCTCTTTGAAATGTAACTCATACTCTTTCAAATATAATTGCATTTATCAATATTCTCATTAAATATTTGGGAATAATATATTTGAAATAAAAATAATTCCCAAATATTTTTCTATCCTGTATAATGAAATTTCCATAATTTAATTCATGCCCGTGGTTTTTAAAACCAAGTCTTGTTTGCCCAATTCACCAATTCATTGTAAAAAACATTTACTGTTACCATTTCCCTGTAAAAAACATTTATTGTGTAATGTTTTTCCAATTTACCGTTTCACTGTGGAAAAACATTTACTGTGTGTTTTTTCTAGTTGGTAAAATACCTTCGATCTTCTTCTTTTACTCTTGTAAATATTTGGATAAAGAATTATCCAAGTCTGTGTTTACGTGCATCTTCCCATTTAAATCCTTTGCATGGAAATAAGCATTAATGTCTTTAATTTGTAAAACATGAATTTTACCTCTGTAAAACAATTTCACGGCGAGGAAGAATTTCTTTTATTGGAAATCCCATAATCATTGTTGAAATGCACTCTTGGAAAAATGCCACACATAAAACATATGATAAATGCTTTCATTTATTATATCGGGATTTGGCTAAAGTGGTTTAAAACAACTACTTTTACCTCTGATGTGCTCCACGTAAAAACACGTGTCCACCAAAGAAACCATGGTAGTATTCCCTGGTCCACCTTCACAAAATTAACCTTCTCGCTACTTCAATCCCCAACATGTATGTGCACCCTCCATTCAACCTTTGAATTTTCCACATTATAAATTGAGATTCGTGCCCATGATATGACGTGATTTCATAAATTAAATATTGGATTAAATATTAATATTAATATAAATATAAAAATATTTATATTAATAATAAAAAACCCCTTTTTCTATTTTCGAAAGGCTTTGGGCATATGAGGCTTAACTCATGACTTTGTGGATAGGATAAGGGTTCATAATAAAAGGAATATTTTTCATTTTCTACGGGAATACAAAAATAAGGGTAAAACTGAATGAAGTGATGGAACTAAGGGATTTAGATAAGAATTAAGGCTAGGTATAGGCTTGGGATATTTGCCAACTTTTGACTCGTGGAGTACATGACTATTTTGGATGATCTATTGGGTGAAGGATTTAGGTGATGGGAGCTTGACAGAGCTGGTTAAATAGTTTGAAAATCTAAGTGGAAAAATAACACAAGGACAAGATGCATTGGGAAAAAATTAATGCAAATAAGAAAGTGATCTATGGTCCGCCGAGCTTCATCAAAATTTGATATCGGGGGTTGGAAAACACGGTTTTAGGTAGACCTATTTTCTCCTCGATGTGCCTCTGAGGGCACCATGCATCCACGAATGAAACCATAATGGTTTCCCCGGCCCGTATTTGAATATTTATCTCCCGCGCTGCTTCATTCCCCAATATGTTCCTTAGCTGTTGATCCAAGCTTATTCGAGATCGACGGTCCACCGAGTTATACCTTTTACACCTCCGCTATATTTTTCTATATGCCTCTAGATATATCCCGATCCCCCAAACTATCATGCTTCCACAGTGATATAACATTTCACTAAATTTTCGAAATTTGGATCATGATCTGAAAATTGTTATGGTGATAACATTGGCTCCAACTAGGGATGCTATCCTCCCTGCAAGGTAGCAAAGAACTCATATATCCGGTTCCTGATCCATTGGGCTACTCCCAAAACATGTCTGTGTACCCTACTCCGACCTGTCACCAGTGTTTGCTGAAAACCAAACTCTGTACACTGCTCTCAAATGGATATTGAATACTGAATACACTGCTAAAATCTGACTGCACACACTACTGGAAATCCAAACTGAAAAATGCTTGACCAACAATCTTATTTGCGCACTCCTACCTACTCTAAAAATGTTGAAATGAATACTCAATCAAGTAATGCTAAAGTGCCAATGAAACCAATCAAGCAATTGGCTTCCTGATTTTTCTCTGCTCATATCTTTCTTAAACATGTAGACATATGGAAAAGATGGCAACTGAAAGTAAAAATTGAATCCAAAATCTGAGCTTATGAATGACATAAAATCCTCCTTCAATGATGACTGTAATAGGATGGCCACAGGATCTTGAAAAATCATTTTTTCCTGATGAGCAAAAACAGAAAGAAAATCCTCTTTCATAAGTGTTTGTTTCTCTTGTTCTATTTCTTCTGATTTGAGAACATTTTCAAATGAAATGGAAGCAATATGTTTTTCTACTTCTCCATGCCTCTCAAAAAAAACATTCATACATTTTTGATCATCTTCAAATATGACAGCCATATTATGTGCATCAAGACTATCCTCTTGTTCATCAAACAATTCCGATTTGGTTTCATTAAAGTTTTGGAAATTTGTTTGAGGACTGTCATTTTGAATTTTAAATGAATGAATGGAAATAGGTTCCTGCTCATAATCTTCTTGCAAATGTGAAAAGATAACATCATGCACTATTTCACAGTCTAGAGTTCCCATGGATGCACTATTTCACAGTCTAGAGTTCCCATGGATGCACTTTCAAAACCATGATTTTCAAATGAATCAAATAAAAGCACTGCCTGTTCATTATCTTTCTGTATTTCTGATTGAAAAATGGCATATGTTGTTTTGTTTCTTTCCTGAAGCTCTATGTGATTTGTTTGTTCATTGCTGGAAGTTTCCATAGATGCATTTTCAGAATCCTCATCCATGTCTAGGCCACTTAGAATTTGAACAACCATATCATTCATAGGGGGGAAAAGACAACCTTGAAACACTTTGTCTTGCTGAAAATCTTGTTGAATATCTTCATCAAGTTCAGGGGAAGGAAAATGAATTTCAACAACAATTTCTTGATCAGCTTCACCTTCAACCAAAGGAGGGGCTACTATTTTTTTGGGGGATGAATATTCATAAAGATATTCTATGATTTCATCATTCATACACTCTTCATTTCCAAAAACATTTTCAAGGTACTTAATGAAATGTTCACAAAATTCACAACAATCTTCAAACACCAAGGATGAAGAATTAGATTCTCCATAATGCTTAAAGAATGTAAAATGAAAATATTTAAGAGAGTATAAGCTGCCTGGTTTCAAACCTTCATACCATAATATTGCTCTCCCCTCTAAAGTATCCATAAACATTTTCATCAAAAGATCCTCATGAAATTCAACCCCCATCTTACATATGTGCATGTGAAATCTAATCAAGAGCAAGGCAGCATCATTTCCTTTCCCATTTTCGAATTTAGGCAAATATTTTTTCCAATTTATCTGAGGAATATGATTTGGAAAGTCAGGAATATGAGATCGATTCATTGGAGCATACCTTACAGATATTGAACTCATCTTCGGACAGTGGAGTCGCCAATGATGTTTTGGAAGCCGGATTCTGCATTGAGAGCGGAGTCGCCAATAAAAATTCAAATTTATGGATTCTTCTACTAGTGGAATCTCCTTCAAACTGATTTTTGATGTGTTGAGTCACTAGAGAAGGAATACAACCAATATGTGCCTAAGTGTCTGTTGCTCTCAGACCTTAGAACTCAACCATGTCGTTCTTCCCAGGGAAACTTTTTCAATTTCGTCCCCGACAACGGCGCCAAAATGTTAGCACTCTGTAAATTCTGTCCAGCTAAATAGACAAACAATAGAGGTAACTGTTTCAACCAACTTTAGAGCTGAGGCACTAGCCTACCCAACTCAGAAAGGGCTCTCTCGTGTCACTTGATATATCTATGGAAATCTGTGGCTAGATTTGTTTTGTTTTGGGGATTTTTATAAAGTTGTCGGCTAAGAAGGGGAGGAACACACAGGGCTATGGAGTCCAAATTCTGAAAGTGAACGAAGACAATGCATAGAATGATAAAACTCTCCAGAGGACAAAGGCTAAATAAGGCGATGAATCTGAGTTATTCTTGAAATAAAAAGATGTGTAGGAAGATAAAGAAGACAAATAACTGCATTAGAGCATTGTTGAAACGAATTCTGAATAAGTTAAGAAGACAATCACATAGTTTAAATTGCTTAGACCAAGAGCGTCGCAGGACAAATTCTGGGCCTTTAAACTCTCCAATTTAAACAGAAGACAGTGTAAATGGAATTAAAGAACACAGGAAATACAAATAGTGAAGGAAGACAAAACTCATATCATAGCCATTAGAATCTTTTCATGAACAGTTCAAAATGCTTCTGCATATGTATTCAATTCAGTCCCAAAAAAATTACAATAGAGTCCAAAACCACCGGAATTGTGCCCTTGCACTTCCGCCTCTCTAATACACTCAAAACCTCTAACACTTATACAATTCGAGTTCCTGCAGTGTGCAATCGGTTAGAATAACTGAAATAAAACGTTTCAGCTTCTACAATGATTACAAATGACAGTTTTCAGAAAAATGTTTCATGAGCCCTGCAGATTCCTCTGACGCTCCAGCTCCTTCCTCTGCCATGTTCTTTTTGAAATGTAACTCATACTCTTTCAAATATAATTTCATTTATCGATATTCTCATTAAATATTTGGGAATAATATATTTGAAATAAAAATAATTCCCAAATATTTTTCTATCCTATATAATGGAATTTCGATAATTTAATTCATGCCCGTGGTTTTTAAAACCAAGTCTTGTTTGCCCAATTCACCATTTCATTGTAAAAAAAATTTACTGTTACCATTTCCCTGTAAAAAACATTTACTGTGTAATGTTTTTCCAATTTACCATTTCACAGTGGAAAAACATTTACTGTGTGTTTTTTCCAGTTGGTAAAATACCTTCTACTTCTTTTACTCTTGTAAATATTTGGATAAAGAATTATCCAAGTCTTTGTTCACTTGCATCTTCCCATTTAAATCCTTTGCATGGAAATAAGCATTAATGTCTTTAATTTGTAAAACATGAATTTTACCTCTATAAAACAATTTCACGGCGATGAAGAATTTCTTTTATTGGAAATCCCATAATCATTATTGAAATGCACTCCTGGAAAATGTCGCACATAAAACATATGGTAAATTCTTTCATTTATTATATTGGGATTTGGCTAAAGTGGTTTAAATCAACTTATTTTACCTCTGATGTGCTCCACGTAAAAACACGTGTCCACCAAAGAAACCATGGTAGTATTCCCCAGTCCGCCTTCACAAAATTAACCTTCTCGCTACTTCAATCCCCGACATGTATGCGCGCCCTCCATCCAACCTTTGAATTTTCCACATTATAAATTGAGATTCGTGCCCATGATATGACGTGATTTCATAAATTAAATATTGGATTAAATATTAATATAAATATAAAAATATTTATATTAATAATAAAAACCCCCTTTTTCTATTTTTGAAGGGCTTTAGGCATATGAGGCTTAACTCATGACTTTGTGGATAGGATAAGGGTTCTTAATAAAAGGAATATTTTTCATTTTCAATAGGAACACGAAAATAAGGGTAAAAATGAATGAAGTGATGGAACTAAGGGATTTAGATAAAAATTAAGGCTAGGTATAGGCTTGGGATATTTTCCAACTTTTGACTCATGGAGTACATGACTATTTTGGATGATCTATTGGGTGAAGGATTTAGGTGATGGGAGCTTGACAGAGTTGGTTAAATAGTTTGAAAATCTAAGTGGAAAAATAACACAAGGACACGATGCATTGGGAAAAAATTAGTGCAAATAAGAAGGTGATCTATGGTCTGCTGAGCTTCATCAACTTTTGATATCGGGGGTTGGAAAACACGGTTTTAGGTAGACCACTTTTTTCCCTGATGTGCCTTTGAGGCTGCCACACATCCATGAAGGAAACCATAATGGTTTCCGCGGCCCGTATTCAAATAATTATCTTCTACGCTGCTTCATTCCCCGATATGTTCCTTAGCCGTTGATCCAGGCTTCTTCAAGATCGACGGTCCGCCGAGTTATACCTTTTTCACCTCTGCTATATTTTTCTATATGCCATTAGATATAGCCCGGTCCCCAAAACTATCATGCTTCCACAGTGATATAACATTTCACTAAATTTCCGAAATTTGGATCATGGTTTGAAAATTGTTATGGTGAGAACACTGCCGATGAAGAAAACTTCCGATGATTTATAGATACAACATTTAGTGTTCCAAGATGATATTGATGATGTTGTCCTCTCACCCACTTGATGTTGTTGATGATAAAGGCCTCTCTCTCTCGCATGATTCTACTGAATAATACCCTTCTTGTTAAGGGGGAGTGTTAAAATAATGTAACTACAAAGTGTATTCTTATTCTTATTTGATATTTTATTCACTGGATCAATCCCCATTGCGGATTGATCATGTCGGTTATTATAAAGGACCAGATCCCCTTTTGCGGATTGGTCAAAATATACTTGTAATAGGCAAAATAAGAAGTCGGCCCCAGAAGATATTAAAGAGGCCCCGAAATATAATAAAGGTTGTTATAACCACCCAGTTGGAGAAGTCGACCCTGCCAGTGAAGAGACACTTCAGACGTGCCAGTCTTGTATAAATAATGAGGCTAGCACCTCACTTAGACACACAACTCACTTGCTCATTTTGAGAGAGAAGTTTCAGAATTGCAGTTAGAGAAGAAGGAGACATAGTGACACATCTTTGGGAGAGGATCTTCTGTATTAGTTTGAGTTATCTCTTGGCATTGTATTGGATATCTATAATAAGAAAGTTTTGTTGGGTTTTATTCCCCTAGAGGGTTTCCCAGGATAAATGCTGTGTCTCTTGTGATTGTTTATTTCTCAGTGTTCTTGTCTTATGTTGCTGTTATCTATTGAAATGAAAATAACTATAATAATGGATTAAACATTAACAAGTTTCACCCTTTATATAGTTCATCTCCCCTTCCCCCATGGATGACCTTACTTATATAGGCTTTTGAAATATCAACCACTATTAGCAAATGAAGGGAAGGAGGAGATATTTTCTCTCTAATTTAGGATTTGGAACCCCATAATGGAAGGGAAGTTGAGTGACTCGAGGGTATGAGTCATCACTCATCCATAACCACCCAAAGATCCTTGGAGATGGCCTTTAGATAAAGTCGGAGTTAGGCATAATTGATTGCCTCTCCCACAATTATTGAGATAGAGTGTCACAGACACCCCCTAAAAATGGTCTAGGGAGTGTCACCCAAGGACTAACGCCCTCTAGACATGAATAGGGGAGAGTCACCCTTCCAACCAAGTCAAATATAGGGTACAAATCAAGTGTCTAACCTTTAGAAAATGATGTTTCCTTCTCCCTTTTGACTAGGGAAGTGAAAAAATGTTGTCCCATGGTTTCTAAGTTGGTAAAACATGAATGCAACACTTAGGAAAGTCTCGTTTTGATATTACGACACTTAACAACACAAATGTACATAAGTGCGACACTAAACGAAATAGTGATGAAAGTGCGACACTTAGTATGACACTAGGTAGTGTGCAAATTTTGTGTGTAACATATTTCCCCCTAAAGTGCAAGGTCAGGAGGGAAGTGAATGGCCAAAACACTTTACAAATGATAATGTGTGCCAAGGAACTAGAGAAGAAGAGCCTATTAGAATCTGCAACCAATTAGTGAACAATATATATATATATATCCTCGAGGAGGGAATACCCATGCTAAAAAAAAATGACTCAAAGCATGGTCGTTGACCAATACAATGCGGATCCATGACAATACTGACTAAGGATATGGCCAATAGACATACAACGTGGATCCGTACCTCCATGACTCAAACAATTCATGGCCATGAGAATGATACACAATGGAGCTACGACATGATATCAACATAGCCACAAACCAATACAAAGTGGATCAATGTAACATCATATATCGGTAAATACTCCCATCGCAACCTGGGAAAGGCATATGTAATAGTGGTAGGTGGCTAACAGATACCTAGGGTTTTCTTATCGTTCCCAAACTGGTACAAATCTAACCATGCGAATATATGTCCCATTGTCGAACATGGTAGAAACCACTTGATTACCGGTCGTTGATGTATACCATGAAAACGTGCGAGGGAAGTCATCATTGATGTCAATGATCCCCAAGATACCTTAGTAAAATCCATCAAATGTGAATCAATGAGATGAAGTCGAACATTCGATGAAATCTTCCGATCAGGGGCCAATGATGTAAACCCATTGTCGAAAGCGAAGAAGCCTACCATTGAGGAATGCATGCTCCAAGGTACTAAAATGGTTTCTAATTCTAATTCCTGGATAATGTGTTGGAGTCAAAAGGAAAAGACTCATCGAAGGAGGGCCATGATGTATCCCCCATCATCGACACGAAACAGGTACTAGAAATGATGTGTAATGGAGCATTATGGACTCACATGAGGACACAAATTGATGATACTGCATAGGTTGACCAAAATGTTGAGAAAAGTTGACACTTCCCTTGAACATTGCAGGTGGAATTTCAAGTGATTTGGTGGTGTTGACTCGGAGAGACATGAACTAGGACCTAATGTGATGACAATCATGATACTCTTGATTGAAACAAAAAATTGTGATGACACATGGGATTGGTAACTGTTCCACTGAAATGAAAAAGTACAATATGACTCTAAGTCAAACGGACTCCAATTGTACGACATAATGTAGACATGTGCCATGTTCAAGGGTGACAAATAATTGACCCACATCTTTCAAATTTTTCCCCACCATGCTTGGTGGGTACCCCTTCATTTTTTAATGGGCTTGAGGGGGATAAAAAATTCCCGATATATCTCACCTTCGGTGAGTCCCTCATCATATTTTTAAGAAACCTGGAGAAAGAGGGGTTCGATCCCATATGATTCCTTCAATGAATAATTTTACGAGTCCATAGAAGGTAAACTCGGTGGTTTTTCATGTTTAGAGAGTATGAAAAGAACTTAAAGACAACTCCATGGATGATTTTTTGTAAATTTGGTCTCCCAAGCTTGAAAAACTGTAAAACAATACAAGGGAGAACTCTTCTAACCAAAGTGGCCAGAGTGTTTCTTTTTTGTTATTAATCTTATGATGCCTAAAAAGGGGTAAACTACCACTTGAAAGACTCCCTTTAAAATCCTTTAACGAGTGTGAAAGGAGACAATCTCACTCGACAATATTTTTATCTTTAGGGAGTCTAAAAGAGCTTAAAGGAGACTCCAAAGAGTTCATTTTTTGTATACTCGGTAACCTATTCTCATGTATTTATGAGCACAATAAAGAACAAATACTAAGCTCGGTAACCTATTCTCATGTATTTTCGAGCATGAGAAAGAACAAAGACTAAGTTCGGTAACCTATTCTCGTGTATTTACAAGCACGAGAAAGAACAAAGACTAAGCTTGGTTTCTTCCCAACATAATGTCCAAAGGTTTCGAGTGATACCCATGGATGGTTGGTACTTTCCTCTAGTTGAAGAGCTAGAGGCTCAACTCCAGCATGATGTCCAGAGGCTAGAGACATGCCCCCCAAGCTTTGTTTCGTCTGTCAACTCTTATGTTGTCACCAATTTCTATACCCAACTAAACTCATGGTTACTAATAGGAAAATGTTCACTAGAGGAAGAAAGAGGATAAACTAACACAGGTGGATGAAAGGAAGGTTCAATTACGATATCTAGTGAAAGAATCGACTCAACATTTACGAGATCTAGTGAAAGACTCGACTCGATCGAAGGAGGATTTGTTTCATGTTTTAACGAGTTTGACACAGAAAAAGGAACTATGCTCGTAGATCTTTGATTCCGTTTTTAATGAGATTGACACAAAAATGAGAACTTTTCTCATGGATGGTTTCATTCTTACACAATCTTGAAACAAAGAAAAAATATTCATTTTTACACAAGCTTGAAACAGAGAAAAACTATGCTCATGTCGGGTTTCATTTTTTAACAAGCTTGAAACCAGAAAATAAACCCTTCTCAGGGCTAGTTTCATTTTTTAATGAGATTGAAACCATAAAATAAATTGTTCTCATGGCTTATGGGTTTGATACCCAGACCTCTATTTCATTTTTTAACGAGTTTTCCAAAGAGAAAAAAAACTATGCTCGTAACCTCTTCTTGATCATGGCTTCCAAGAGGAAAATGCTCTGGAAGGAATACATGTCAAGGGACATACCTGAATCATGGATTCCAAGAGATCTTCGTTTGATGTAAGAACAATGTTCTGGAAGGAATACACGTCGAGGGTCGCAATAGGGGTAGGGAGATCAGGCTCTAATATCCCTATCATAGATATCATCATGTCAACTACCAGATCTAAGTCAAAATAAGTCGATCATATAGTGAGAGGCTCGTTCTCATTTGGATCAGTTGAACACATGGGACATGTTGCCACATAATCCACCTGTGGCGAGGGGGATACTACTTGCATAAAAGGACCATTTAGGGAAGTTGGATGGTTGGCCATCATATGAGGTCCAACGAACGAAAGTTATTCAATGGTCACAATGTTTCTATTATGAGGGAAAGACATCACTTGAAATAGTGTGGACACGATAGATTTCATGGCATAGACATAGTCATGCCCGAGTAGTAAATTAAATTCCAAGGGGCCTTGGACTACCATAACGTTTATATACACATTTTTCCCTCCTAAGGTAATAGGTAACTGAGGAAGCATCCTAAAGGTTCCCTGGCCATCTTGTAAAATCCAATAGATGTTGATTAACAATCACAAGCTAATGGGAACCTAGAGATTTCCAGGCAGTTGAGGATAAAATACTAACATAAGTACCTTCATCTATAAGAGTTTGATGTACATCCCTACCACAAAACTGCACAATGATTTGGAAAGGTATATAAGAATGAAGACGAGGTCCCATCAGTCTACTCCAATCAAAGGAAATAACCTCAGTACTTGGAGGGGGTTCCACTGGAATAGGGAAAATGTCCCCTTGTCTGCAATCATATGAAGTGACAAGATAAATTTGAGCAGTATCCACTTCACTCTTAAAAGGAAGAGTGATATTGAATGATAATGGAGTCACATTGATCACTTGAACAACTTCACTCTCCAAGGGCAGAGCGGGATTGACCAAGGATGAAACTGGGTCAACCACTTGAACCACTGGATCGACCAATGATGGAACTAGATCGATCACTTGATGAACCATATTGACCGATGAAGGAACCATATTGACCAGTTCATCAACCAATGGAGGTTCAATAGAAAACTTATGATAACCAACAAAATTTTTTTGTTGGGAAATAATTTTTTTTTCCAACAAACCTTTTCCATGCATACGAGGGAAAAGGTAAATTCGACAAATTCCTTCACACAAGCTATAAGGGAAATTCAATCTAACTTTCTTACTTCGAAATTTACTATCACTAGTTGACGGGTTGTCACCACCATGACTTGAGGCAGCTGGTGAGATGATTTGTTGGGAACCCACATACCACACTTCTAAGACCTTGGGAATACCAGGACAATCTTTAAGAAGGTGGTCACCCTTACAAATCTTGTAAGGGGATTTGTTCTTGTGAGTTGTCTTGGTAGGTTTTTCACTGTCATCAACAATCCCAAATTGATTAGCAGTAACTGGTTAATTTCTTCCAACATGTCCTGCAGTGGTTGGAAGTTTGGCCCTTTTCTTATTTTTATTCTTCTTGTTCTTCATTTTCTTCTTCTTCTTATCATCCTAGTTACTAGAATTAGGGATTTCACCAGGTGAGGAAGAAGAAATGGAAGAAGACTTGACGGGTGAAGAAGGAAAAGGGTCAACATGAGATTGAAATTCTTCAAATGGAGGGCTTGCATTCGAAGCAATAAAATCATTCGAGATCACCGGAGTGGAAAATAACCATACCAACAATCATATAGTGAATCCAGGTAGACTTAATGTATCAATATAAGGAGGACCAAAGTTTCCAAAATAAGGAAAAGAAAAAGGTTCCATAGGAAAAGGGGTCCCTTCATTGGTAGTTCTCGGAATTGATTCCATAGACACAGACTCAACCCAGGGTCTGCTAAATCAAAGGAAAAATTGCCTTGTAAATGTATATTGTAATTTCATAGAAAATCTGGACCAGTCATTATAAGGTTGCAGATCTGAAGGTAGAACTTATGTTAGGTTTTTTTTTCCCTAGAGATGTATTACGGCTATGTATCATTGTGGATATTGTATTCTATGAGAGGAGACTATGAGAGAAAGAAGAGGAAGTTACAGTGGGTTTGTTGTAGGTTGTATCCCTTCATTTGTTGGATAATAATAAGGGAAGGACCTGACAATTTCTATGGTGGACATAGCCCACATTGGGTGAACCACATATATCTGTGTCTCTATTATATTGTGTATATTATGTGTTTTATTTTTGCATTTGTTTTATTTTATTTCTCTGCGATCCTTCTTTTCTAACAGGTTAAACATTGTGTACTATATTAGGTTTAGTGTCCATTCTGACTCTTGGGGTTGAGAAAGGCTCAACTCTAGATGATGAAAGGATGTCTTCAATCCTTGTAGCTAGATTTTGGGATTCTTGGATTGTCTGATGGTTTTTATCTTTGAGGAGATATCCCAGATGTCCTGTAAAGGCTTTGGTATAAAGGAAAAGAAGGAAGCTATCAGACGAATGATGGTTTACAGGGATTTTTTGCATCAATTTTTCGAACTTGTCATGGAATTCTCTAACGGTTTCATTCTCTTGTTTCACGAGATTATTCAACCCCCAAACCCCCTTGCACTCCCCTGTGTGTATGAGTGTACATTCTTCTAAGGTGTAAAGTCTTCATGGGGTATAAACACGGCTGAAAACAAAGACCTCTGAATCAGGAAGATAATCAAGCTCCACAACCAACAAAACCTACTTCGGACATTAGTTCTATCTTAGCAAAGTTACAACTGACTATAGCTGATGATGAATAGGATTTTCAACCTATAAATAACTCAACAAAAAGGCTCTAAGGTTCCTTACAAAGGGAAATTCCATAAAGGGAAATAATTTTTTAGAACAAATAATGATCAAGAGGTTCCCAATACTTTAGCCCCTGAAAATGTAGTAGATGAAAACTCTTGGTGCTTACAATGCAATGAATGACATTGGGAGCATGAGTGTCCTTTCAACAATGGTAATCATGACCAAGTGAACATAGTTAACCATACCATTGAAAACCCTCAATATTGCCTTAATGTTACACTTGAAGAACATCAAGAGGGCATAAAGGAAGCAACCAGGAAGGCTAGGATGGAGGTGATAAATAACCTTGACCAAGAATCAAGAGAAAATTTGAAGAAACAAGAATTCCAAGTATATACTAGACAAAATAGAATGAACCAACCTCTCTCTACTAGTCCTATGGAATCACAAACAAGACCTCCACCCATGAACATACTCCTTCCCAAGAATCCTCCCAAGACTGCTAAACTAGATTTGAACTTTGACTTTGAAGGTGCATTAGAAAAAATGCACGTGACCATCCCCCTAAGAGAATTCATCAAGGTTCCATCTGTAAAGGAAAGGTTCGATTTTTTTTTCAAAAGATCATATGGACCAATGGACCCTCCTATTATGTTACAAGTCGATCACTTTAGGGTTCAATATGATGGACATCCACCTTTCATCATGACCTTATTGATCAATAACAAATTCCTTAACAATTGTATGCTTGATTCAGGGGCAGGTGCTAACATGATGTCTTTGAAGGTCATGGAAACATTGGGCCTAAAGGTCACATGGACTTACAAGAATGTATGTGGTTTTGAGTCCAGATCCATACCCACTAATGGGGTTGTTGAGAATGTTGAAGTATGCCTTGGAAGATACCTCGAAAGTGTGATCCACATGGATATTGTGGTGGTGGATGTCCCAGATGTGTGGGGAATGCTAGTTTGCAAGAAGTTTGTTGTGATGCTAGGAGGAACCTTAGATATGGATCTCACATATATTAATGTGCCTATGAATGATGGAGCAATAAGCCACCTCTCGAATGTGCCAATGATCAAATTCCATGTGCAAGAAACTCGTGATGACATTGGAACTAATGAAACACATGAATTGGTCAAAGAGAGTCTTCCTGTATTTTCCCCCGATGACATGTCTTTCACTACAAAGGAATACTTTGATCAGATATAATGGCCGAAGAAGGAGGAGTATAAACAGATCCTAAACAAATATAAAGAAAAAGAACTTGGGGATGTCAAGTTATCAAAAAAAGGAGCAGATGAAATACTGATCCAACCATCCCAACAAGAAGTTTTCACAGCAGAATCCCAACCTCCTCCCTCAAGACAATGCATTAGGGTTGTATAAGAGAAATCAAAATTCAAGACCAAGTATTACAAAGAGGGAGATACAGTCTGGATGTGGGATACAAAGAAGGGAGATCCTACTAATGTCAAGGGGAGTGCACAGTTTTGGTGATGCAGGAGCATCATCAACAAGTACACATGGCAGGACAACTCAATGCCTGAGAACCAATCCCGAGTCTTGAATGCTAGCCAATACTAAAAATATTTTGAAGATGATAGAAAAAAATAAAAGGAAAGATCATGCGTGTGGAGACAAAATGAGCATGCATGACCTGGGATTTAACCCTAGTCTCGATGCAACCACAATTAGGTAGCATATAGTTTGTTTTCTTTTGTATAAAGAGAGGTTTTGTACGCCCTAAAGGAGGGTTATGATAGTTGTGAGAAAGTAGGAATTGCAGAGAAGTGATTGTTGTTTGAATTTTAGTTGTAACCATTTTCTTGATTTTGAATGAAGATAACAGAGGTAAATTGATCCAAATGTGTGAGACTGTTGTTGTTCATAATTCTCTGTTATTGTTGTTTGTTTCAAGAATGAATGAATCTTTCTATGAGTGTATGTATCTTTGAAATGCTTGCATAGAATTTAAATCGTTTTTCTTCATGATCCATTGCAAGGTGTGCACACAGTCTGCAAGGAATGCATTGACAGGGTCTGTTTCGACTCGTAAAGCTCAGAGGAAATAGCATAAGATTTCCTTTGGAAGGAGTGAAAAGTGACTATTGCAAGGAGTGCACAACCGTCTGAAAGAATCTAGATCTTGCATAAGAATTTGCTGCAAGGAGTGCACAGATCCAAAATTCAGTCTGCAAGAAGTGCATTGATAGAGTTTGTCTCGACTCATAAGCTTAGGAGGGATAATGTAAGGTTTCTTTGTAGGAAGTGAAAAGCGACTGCCACAAGGTGTGCACAGTTGTCGCAAGAAATCAAATCTTTTGTAAAGATCTATTTCAAAGAGTGCATAGGTCTAGAATTAAACGAAGAGTCGAAGTGACTTCGTAAATAATTCAAAGGAAAAGAATAGAGGAACGCCAGGAAGGAGAGAAAGAAATCTTTTCAAGAATCTTTGGATTCGAATTTGACGAATTTCCCATAAAAGAAAGAAGTGCTTGGGAGATCGAAATATTTGAGGAGATCAATCTCAGGAGGGATAACACTTTCCAATAATTGCGAACGAGATCCAAGAAACGGACTCGGAGGAAGGATACAGGTCGAAGCCTTTAAATCTTTCGAAAATATTCTAAGTTAGAAGAAAGCATAAGCTCAAGGGAAAATATCTGGACCGTCCGATCTAAGCGCAAAGAAAATATCTCACTTGTTTGATCCAAGCACCAAAGAAAAGATCTCAACCTTTTGATTAGAACGCAAAGAAAGTACCTCAACCATCCTATCGAGGCATAAAAGGATCGTATTCTTCCGATCAAGGTAAATTGCACTAACATTAAAGCTTTGAAAGTACACAGGAGGAACCGGGTCACAAAATTCCAAAATCATCGGAACCGTCCATCAAGACAGGAAACGTGGTGAGAGATCAACATTTCACTGACTCACAGGGTGAAAAGGTCAAAGGTAGAGTTATAATAACTTGCGAATCACGAAGTGTGAACTCGCGATTTGATCCTAGCCATCCATCAGGAAAGAACATGTGGTGAGAGATCAACATTTCACTGACTCGTGACTCAAAGAAGTCAAAGGCAGAGTTATAAGAACTTGGGATTGCAAAATCATGATTTGATCACAGCCATTGATTGAAGGAGAGAGTTGAACCATAGATCTGGTCTAGTCGAAGGTTCACGACTCGAGATATCATAGGAAAGAATTCTAGGAACTCGTGAATCGTGAAATTGCGATTTGATTTGAGTCGTCAAATCGAGGAGAGATATGGACCATTGATTGTCTAGGGAGACGATTCGTGAAGTGTGAACTCACGAGACGTGAAGTTGTGAAATGTGAAATCGTGAAGCACTCGAAATATTGGCCCATGGTCATAGCGAAGGGTCACATCGGTGGAGGAGAATAGAGAGATAGCATGCTCTAGGCTCCTGTCAGGATTTCGAAGGTTGAGAGAGTCGGGGTGACTCACATGCAAAGTCCCGATACGTGAAGTCGAGAAGTGACTTTCGTTTAGGTGAATGGACATGGCCTTGGTTGTGTAGAGGAAGGGGCTTAACCAGGAGAGCTAGTGCCTAATTACACTGAAGCTTTAAAAGTGTTAAGGAGAAGCTCGTGGGTTCCATAGAACCTGCATCTTAATAAGAAGGGGGCTTATCCAGTTGATTGAAGGTTCTTGAGGGGCCAAATATTCAGTTAGACTCAGTTTCTTGATCGATCCTAGACTGGGATGTCGCCCATCCCTTAAGAGAGAAGGGGGGTATGCATCAAGTGGTATCAGAGCAAATTTTCGTCTGTATATTTCAGGCGAAGGAGAAAAAGAACTCGAAGTTGTATTCTGTGTGTGAGAGATAGTAAAAAAAATGCCACCAAGGAGATGAGGGGAACCACCTTTAGCCAATCGTGTTGTAGAAAGAGATATGTGAGAACTTCGTGCAAGGTTGGAAGCGATGGAAGCAGTGCAGAGAAGAGCACGTGATGCTGGAGACATCAACGTGAAGATGTAGAAGCCGAAGAAGATGCAGGGGAACACGTTACCAAAGAGTGCTTTCTAAGAGAAGTTGTTAGATTGGGGGCTAGAGCCAAGATAGAGGTCCCAATGTATGAAGGCGATTTGGATGTTGAAGAGCTGTTGGATTGGATAAGGTCTATGGAAAAATATTTCGATTATGAAGATGTCAATGGGGAGAAAAGGGTGAGACATGCTGTCACTAGGCTTAAAGGACATGCAACACTATGGTGGGATGAACTGTAGGTTGAGAGGCGAAGTAGAGGAAAACAAAAGATAAAGAATTGGGACATAATGGTAGCCAAGTTGAAGGATAAATTCATGCCCAAATATTATTAGATCAATCTGTTCAGGCAGTTGCAGAACTTGAGACATAAGGGTATGAAAGTCAAAGAATACATAGAGGAGTTATACAATATGAACATCAGAGATGGACAAAGAGATAAGGATGAAGAAAAAGTTTCCAGGTATATAAATGGCCTGACGTATGAAATCCAGGATGAGCTCAACATGATTTTGGTAAGGACTGTGGAGGATGCTTATCATTTCGCACTAAAGGAAGAAGAGAAGTTGGCCAGAAAACAAAGCCAATGAGGTAGAGGTAAAATGCCACCCCCAAACAAAGGCAAGGGAGTTGCCCATGGAAAAGCACATAATAACAAAGACGAGGCTGAAACCCCACACAGTCACTCGAAAAGAGGAGGAAGTTCCCGAGGACGACAAGGTGGTGGGAGAAACTCTTCTGGAGGAAGAGGCAGAGGAGGAATAAGGTGTTATGCCTGTGGAAAGACAGGGCACATGTCTTGGGAATGCCCCAAGAAAAAGAAAGAAGGAGGAGTTGCTCACATTTTGGAAGCACAAATAGGGAATGTTGAAAAAGAAGGAGCATAGGATGGAACATCTATGATTATGAGAAAGGTTCTCTTAAAACTAGAGGCATAAGTTAAAAATCCAATACAGAGGAACAATCTATTCAGGACAACTTGTAAGACTAAAGACAGAGTATGCAAGGTGATAATTGACAATGGTTGCACTGATAACTTAGTATCCATGAAGATGGTGGAGAAATTGGAGCTAGAGACAACTGCACACCCAGAGCCATATAAAGTCTCATGGTTGCATAAAGGACACCATGTAATGGTGACTAAACAATGCTTGGTTTAATTTAAGATAGGAGGATATAGAGATGAAATTTTGTGTGATGTAATTCCCATGGATGTATGCCACATTTTGTTGACAAGACCATGGCAGTTTGACAGGAATGTCATTAATGATGGGAGGAAGAATACATACACCTTGGAGAAGAATGGTAGGACACACATGTTGTTTCCAATAGAGGAGAATAAAGTGAAAGAGGAATCCATCACAAGAATACTTCTCATGAGCAGGAAGGAACTCCTGAAAGAAGTCAAGAAAAGATAGGAGATACAGTTTGTTGTGGTGAGGAAACCCATAGTTATCCTTACTAGTACTTCGATAGATGATTTTCCTGAAGAAGTTCAAGAATTGTTAGATAATTTTGCTGACATAGTGGTGGATGAGCTGCCTAACTCATTTCCACCCATCAAAAGTATCAACCATCATATCGATTTGATACCAGGAGAAATTATACCAAACAAAACAGCGTACAAACTGACACCTCGAGAGAATGAGGAGGTAACGAACCATGTCCAGGAATTGTTAGACAAGGGTTTGGTCAGAGAGAGCTTGATTCCATGCGTAGTACCAATTGTGCTGAGTCCAAAGAAAGATGGAGGATGGAGAATGTGTACAGAATCAGGAGGCATAAACAAGATCACTATCAGGTATAGATTCACTTTTCCAAGAATAGATGATTTGATGGACTGTTTAAGTGGAGAAAAAATATTTTCTAAGATAGATTTGAAAAGTGGATATCACCAGATCAGAATGAGAGAAGGTGATGAGTGGAAGAAAACCTTTAAGACAAATGAAGGTTTATATGAGTGGCTTGTTATGCCATTTGGCTTAACTAATGCCCAGAGTAATTTTATGAGGTTGATGAATGAAATACTGAAAGATTTCAATGGCAAGTTCGTGGTTGTGTATCTAGATGATATATTGATCTTTAGCAAGACTAAAGAGGAGAATTTGAGGCACCTGACACTAGTGACGAGGGGACTACAATAGGAGAAGATGTTGATAAACCTGAAGAAGTCCTCTTTTATGAAGACATAACTCATTTACTTGGGTTTTGTGATCTTTTCAAATGAACTAAAGATGGATCTGGAGATGGTGAAAGAAATCAAAGAATGGCCATCACCTAGGAGCGTGTTTGAGGTAAGAAGATTCCATGGATTAGTGAATTTCTATAGGAAGTTCATAAGAGATTTCAGTGGAATTTGTGCACCAATGATGGATATAATGAAGAAGAGGCACAAGTCTTTTAAATGGATAGAGGAGGATGAGAAGAGATTCAATATACTGAAGGAGAAAATAACAGAGTGACCAATTCTGGTCTTGCCAAATTTTGGGAAGACGTTTCAGGTAAGATGTGATGCGAGTGGTGTTGCAATTGGGGGAGTTTTTAGCCAGGACAATAGACCTGTTGCCTATTTCAGTGAGAAGCTGAATGAGACTAAGAGAAAATACTCCACCTATGACAAGGAGTTTTATGCCATAATCCAAGACCTAAAGAAATGGAGACATTACCTTGTCCCACAAGAATTTGTCTTGTATAGCGATAACCAAGATTTACAATTCATAACCAGACATGAAAAGTTGAATCAGAGGCATGCGAAGTGGATTGAGTTTATGAAAAAATTTACTTTTGTCATAAAACATATTGTTGGGAATAATAACAAAGTTGTTGATGCATTGAGCAGGAGATGTTTTATTCTGCAGGAATTTTAGGTAAAGACCTTAGGGTTCGAACACCTTGGGGAAATGTACAGTGATGATCCAGATTTCAAGGAAGCATACAAAACATGTGTGAATCCTGCGCTGAGAGATAGAAGCTAGTGGATAGAGTATATGATTCAAGAGGGATTGATGTTCAAGGGCAATCAATTGTGCATACCAAAATTCTCAATGGGGGATAACCTTTTGAAAGAAAAACATAATGGAGTATTGGCTGGACATTTCGGCCATGATAAGACATCTGCACAGTTGAGCAGTTCTTACTATTGGCCAGGTATGAGAACATATGTGATAAAATTCATGAACAGATGTAGAATATGCCAACATGCAAAAGGTAAAAGACAGAACACTGGATTGTATCAACCATTGCCCATACCAAAGAGGCCTTGGGATGCAATAAGTATGGATTTTGTGTTGGGACTGCCAAGAACACAAAGACCATGCGATTCCATATTTGTCGTGGTGGATAGATTTTCAAATATGGTGCAATTTATACCATGACAGAAGACTAGTGTTGAAACACATGTTGCGAATATGTTCTTTAAGGAAGTTGTGAGACTTCACGGCCTACCCAGAAGCATTGTCTCGGATAGAGACACAAAATTTGTTGGTCATATTTGGAGAACACTGTGGAAGAAGTTGGGGAGATTTGTCCTTCAGCTCAGCCTATCACCCTCAGACAGATGTGCATACTGAGGTGCTAAACATAAGTTTGGGAAAATTATTGAGGAGTCTGGTCACCAAGCACCATAATCAGTGGGATTAGATTTTGCCACAAGTAGAATTTGCATACAATAACTCACCAAAAAGGAGCACTGAGAAGAGCCCGTTCCATATGTTGTATGGAATACAACCCAGGGGAGTATATGAGTTGAGAGACTTGGAACAAAGTGAGATCAAAATCCCTGGAGCATAAGATTTTTCTGTAGAAATGCAGAAGCTCCATAGCCAGATCATAGGGAAGTTGTTGAATTCTAGCCAAGTGTACAAATGGAGAGCTGATCAACATCGTAGAGAACTTCAATTTGAAATAGGAGATTAGGTTTTGGCACATCTCAAGAAATAAAGGTTCCCTAGGGGGACATATAACAAGCTAAAGATGAAGAAGATAGGGCCATGTAAGATCTTGAGGAAGTTTGATGCAAACTCCCATGAGATAGAGCTACCAGATGATGTGAGCATATCACCCATATTCAACATCTCAGACCTGTATTTTTACAGGAAGGATGAGAAGATTCAATGGGAGAAACAAATGCCTATAGCAGAAAAACCAAAGATGGAAAAGATCGTTGATTAGAGGATTGGTAAGAAGACCTGAAGGAAGACCTATTTTGAGTATTTGGTCAAGTGGAAGGGACATATAATAGAATATGCCAGTTGGGAGAGTGAAGTTGATATCCAGAAGCATGGAAAGTCAGTGCAGGAGCTCATGGACAGGAGTCCATGAATTTTTTCCTAGGGGAGTATGATGCAGGAGCATCATTAGCAAGTACACGCGATAGGACAACTTAGCACTTGAGAACCAATCCAGAGTCTCGAATGCTAGTCAGTACTGCAAATATTTTGAAGCTGATAGAAAACAATAAAAGGAAATATCACACACATGGAGACATAACGAGCACACATGACCTGGGAGTTAACCCTAGTCTTGATTTAACCACAATTAGGTAGTAGTTAGTTTGTTTTATTTTGTATAAAGAGAGGTTTTGTACGCCCTAAAGAAGGGTTACGATAATTGCGAGCAAGTAGGAATTGCAGAGAAATGATTGTTGTTTGAATTTTAGTTGTAACCATTTTCTTGATTTTGAATGAATATTAAAGAGGAAAATTGATCCAAATGTGTGAGACTGTTATTGTTCGTAATTCTCTATTATTGTTGTTTGTTTCAATAATGAATGAATCTTGATACGAGTGTATGTATCTTTTCAATGATTGCATAGAATTTAAAGCGGTTTTCTTCGTGAGTCGGTGCAAGGTGTGCACACAGTCTATAAGGAGTGCGTTGACAGGGTCTGTTTCGACTCGTAAATCTCAGAAGAAATAGCGTAAGATTTCCTTTGCAAGAAGTGAAAAGTGACTGCTGCAAGGAGTGCATAGTCATCTGCAAGAATCCAGATCTTGCATAAGAATCTACTGCAAGGAGTGCATAGATCCATAATTCAGTCCCCAAGGAGTGTGTTGATAGAGTATGTCTCGAATCGTAATCTCAGGAGGGACAACGTAAGGTTTCTTTGTAGGAAGTGCAAAGAGACTGCTGCAAGGTGTGCACAGTCATCGCAAGAACTAAAATCTTGTGTAAAGATCTGTTGCAAAGAGTGCACAGGTCTGGAATTAAATGAAGATTCAAAGCAACTCCGTAAAGAAGTTGAAGGACAGGAATAGAGGAATGCCAAGAAGGCAAGAAAGAATTCTTTTCAAGAATCTTCGGATCTGAGTTTGACGAATTTCCCGGAAAAGCAAGAAGTTCTTGGGAGATTGAAATCTTTGAGGATATCAAGCTCAGGAGGGATATCAATTTCCAAGAAGTGCGAACGAGATCCAAGAAACAGACTCACAGGAAGGATAGAGGTCGAAGCCTTTAAATCTTTCAAAAATATTCTAAGTTAGAAGAAAGCATAAGCTCAAGGGAAAAGATCTGGACTGTCTGATCTAAGTGCAAAGAAAATATCTCAGTTGTTCGATCCGAGCGCCAGAGAAAATATCACAGCCTTTTGATTAGAATGCAAAGAAAGGACCTCAGTCGTCCGATTGACGAGCAAAAGGATCGTAGCCATCCAATCAAGGTAAAGTGCACTAACATTAAATTTTTGAAAGTACACAGGAGGAGCAAGGTCACAAAATTATGAAATCATTGAAACTGTCCATCAAGACAGGACACGTGGCGAGAGATCAACATTTTGATGACTCACAAGGTGAAAAGGTGAAAGGAAGAGTTATAAGAACTCGCGAATCGCGAAATATCGAAGTGTGAACTTGCGATTTGATCTTAGTCGTCCATCAAGAAAGGAAACATGGCGAGATATCAACATTTCACTGAATCGTTACTCAAAGAAGTCAAAGGCAGAGTTATAAGAACTCATGAATCGTGAAATCGCAATTTGATCACAACCGTTGATCGAAGGAGGGAGATGAACCCTAGATATGGTCTAGTCGGAGGTTCGCGACTCGAGAGATCAAAGGAAAGAGTTCTAGGAACTCGTGAATCGAGAAATCATAATTTGATATTGGCCATCAGATTAATGAGAGATCTGGACCATTGATTGTCCAGGGAGACAATTCACGAAGTGTGAAATAATGAAGACGCGAAGTCACGGAACGAGAAATCGCGAAGCACTCAAAATATTGGCACATAGTCATAGCGAAGTGTCACATCAGTGAAGGATAATGGAGAGCTATCACGCTCTAGGCTCTTTTCAGGATTTCAAAGGCCAGGAGAGTCAGGGTGACTCACATGAAGAGTCTCGATACGCGAAGTCATGAAGCACCTTTTGTTTAGGTGACTGGTCACAACCTTGGTCGCGTAGAGGAAGGGGATGAACCAAGAGAGCTAGCACATAATTACATTGAATCTTTAAAAGCGTTAAGGAGAATACTATGGGTTCCATAGAACCTCCACCTTAAGAAAAATGGGGCCTATCTAGTTGATTGAAGGTTCTTGAGGGGCCGAAGAGTCAGTCATAATCAATTTCTTGATCGATCCAAGACCGAAAGGTCACGCAACCCTTAGGAGAGAAGGGGGGTCTGCATCATTTGGCTTGGACCCTTCAGAGTTGGAAGGAAGTCAGTCAATGATGCCTACTACTTATCCACATTGGAAGGAAGAGGGTGCCCATTACTAGTTGGTGGCCACCTACTTAAACCACATCAGGGGGTAGAGACTTGACTTAACAGGTAAGTTCAGGTAAGTAGGTAGGCATTTGCATTCATTGTATATACCATCTTCATTTCATGCTAGAGTAGTTGTATTTCCATTTGTATATATGCTTGCTTACTTTCATTTTATCTTATCATATATGAGATAGGGGTGATATCACCACTCCAAATGATTACTAATAAATTTTATTGAGATCTAGTAGGTCATAGGTTATACCAGAGATGTTGAGGTTCTCATGTGCTCTACGATGAGAACATGTCCTCGAGTTGGACCCATATGTTATCCCCTAGCCTAGGTATAACTAAGGATATTATGCCTCGAGGCCCATAGGTCCCAGACATGGAGTACCGAGAGACATATTGACTTGAGCCTGGCCCTAGAGGGCCCATATTTATTCTTCAACGCCTCCATCCTATCAACAAAAGAAACATCCATCCCATCATCCTATTCCTTTAGGAGGAGTGGGTCTTTCTTCATGAGGTAATGATTCAGGGTATCATTTTATGTGTCACTCTGATTCTCAAAACATTTGAATATGTGCATTTAATTATTTTTTCTTCATGACGTGTGTTTGGACCTTATGCCTTTTGACTTGTCCATACCTGGGGGGGATAAAAAAATTCCCTAGCAAGTTGGTTCCCTTAGGAGTGAGTTTCCATTGGGTGGGTTCATGAAACACCATTGTCCGTTCCCACCATACTTATCACTTTTCATCATCCTCCCTCTCATCCATCCCCTGCATTGGTTTGGGCACTGGGTTTTCCAAGCTAGAAAAGGGTTTTACCTTTTCTTGTGGGAAGAAGGGGATAAAGCCCCAGAGGGTAACAATAGCTAACAAAATATAAAATCCAAAAGAAAAAAACCTTCAGATGCTTCACCCAAGGATCCCTGAGAAAACGATAAAAGGATTCTCAACAAGAAAAGGAGGGACCCATAAAATAAATAAACTCAAGACCTAGTTGGAGGATAGGGGGTCTCATCACGAGACAACCTATTCGATCCATGGGAATGTAGCGGTATGACACTACCATTCAGCTGGTCACCACATATCTTGGTGGCATAACCAAGAGAGATGGGGTCTCATCACGAGCCATCCTTATAATCTCCATGAAATGATTGTGGGTAACACTGTCACCACACTAGGGCAGTGTCCCCCAACTATTCTATTGAAAGAGAAATAAATAAGATAAAAAGGTAAAAATGCATTGAATGGGCTTGGAAACATTTTCATCCATGACAAGGTGCATCTCACCCTCTTCAGAGGCACCCACAGGTAATCCATTCATTTCCCTATCATCACTACACCCTTTTCCCAAACATCCACATACCATCTCATCCACTTACATGACCTAGATTGGTATTCACCTGGAAACACCCCAGATATAAGGAGAATTATCCTAATAGGATGTCTTGAAACCCTCTCCAAACCTATCTTGTAGAATAGCATAATGTCTTTGAGAACTTGTTTGGGACAGGGGAGTTTTATGAACATGTTTAGATAACTTGATTATTGGATGCAATTGCCATTGTTATGATCCTTGTGACTTATGAGCCCATGGAGGGTGTACTTGTTGTTGTTGCAGGATCATGCCCGACAGACAGGTACACATCGGGAGATGATTAGTTTGGACCTTCGTAGGGCTAAAATCCCACCAGATGGATGTTGAGACCCCAGCAAGGGGAATAGATATATAGGAGGCTTGCACGTGTGGCAGTTCTTGAGGGGTTTTGAGCCCCCAACATTTCACTTGGAGGGATAGCGTTCCAATAGAGAGGATAACGTCACCCTAGGAGGGGCATGAGGTCACCCTAAAAAGATAAAATTAGGTTTTGATTGGATAATTTTGTGTAAAATTGGATTTTCTCATGTAAACTGGCCATGTTGGCCTTTTTGACCTAATTTTGTAATTAAAGGTCATTTTCATTGTATGAATAGGGGATTTTCCCCTTGTAGTTTTTTCATCATTCATTCACTCACAAGTGAGCTCTGAAATTTGCACCCTTTTCAAGGGTTATTGGCTGAATGTTTAGGCGCACTTCTTGGAGGAGGCTAAATTATGTGTTTTTTGGCATTTTCTTGGTGGAAGGTATTCAACTAGGCTAAGTGCTAGATTGTTCTTGGTGAATGTAAGTGAACTTCTAAAATTCTTCTTTACTTTGAATGGTTATGGTACATTTACTTTGTATTTTTCCAAGATTATGAAATTGCTAGATTAAAATCCTAGGAGATCAAGCACATGTTATTGTCCTTGTCTTAATAGTTTTCCACCTATGAGATTGTGCTAGAAATCCTACCTTTTGAAGCATTTTGCTAGATCCCTACCATTTCAACACTCTAGCATCATTTACTTCATCAATCCATTGTTTACTTCAAGCTTTAGCTAAAGAAGAAGGAAAACTGTTAGGGCCTAGGGTTACCTACTTCCTAGTAGTCGTTTTCCTTCTAAGGCTTGTTGATTGAGGCCCAGGGTTGCCAACACCTCAACCATCATCCGTATGTGTCCTTAGCTCATACATTGTTATTTGTTTCCTTCAAGTTTGTTGCTGCAAAGTGACTCCATTAGCCCTAAAGACACTGATCTACACCTTGCATTTGATTGATTGATGAGATCAACCCTTAAATATATTACCTCAATCCATCTACTAACCTTTTCTAACCCTAGATTAGGATAATTCACTAACCTTCTTGATGCTATTACAAAAGTAAGCTACAACCAATTATTACAGTAGTAAAATCTCTTAAAATCAATTTAAAAGTTGATTTTACATTGCCTAATTAGGTTATGACAAGTGATAGTATATTGCTATTATTGTATTATCATTTTTGGTCATTGTGAAGCTTATGTAAGGCATTAATTGTGAATCTATAATCTTGTATACATTTATGTTATAAAATTTCTATTTGCTTCATCTTGCATCAACTTATTTCTTTTATTGACAAGTCCAAGGTTTTATGAAGCACTAACATTAAATTGTACTTGCAAAAGATATTGTTTTCTTGTTTCTTTGTTCTGGGTAGGTACACTCAAGCATATCATTGCCTCATTTGTTAAAAACGTTGGGACTTTATGATCAATGTGACTTTTGAGAGGGGACATCTTTCATTGATACTTTAACCTTTTCCTTCTCAAACCCCTAGGTCACCGGGGACGTCTCCCCTGGGATATCATCCCTAAATAGAAAGAGGTGTATTATTAAGGTGAAAGTGATAGGAAAACCTCTTGTTACACCAATTTTCCCTCCTTTAGCCTTTCCCTTTGGGACAAGTACAAAATGCGTGATAACAGGGCTTGCACAATAATTTTTGGTAGAGGCAGTTGAGACTGCAAGATATATAGTGAATATGTCTCCTTCGTCAGTGTTATTCGAAACAACTCCAAATGAGGTATGGTATGCTAAGAAGACTTCAGTGGAACATCTCAAAGTATTTTTCTATGATGAATTTGTGCATGTTCCCAAGATAAAGAGGAGTAAGCTGGAGAAGAAGGAAGTCTAATGAATTTTCATTAGATACAAAGAAGAAATGAAAACATATAAACTCTAGGATCCTGCATCAGGGAGAACAATGTACAATTGAGATGTGGTCCTCAGATAAGTAGGAGGTAAGTCCAATCCCGAGGAAGTTGTTCAGACTAAGAATAATCCTGATACAGTGAAATTTGAGCTGAGGAACGAAGAAGATGATTCAGATGATTTAAATGGATATGAGGAAGAGGTGGAACAACTGATTCTGGTGGTAAGGAGGTCAGAAAGAGTAAGAAAACTAGATGAAAGGTATAGTTCACCCAATTTTTGTTCTTCACTCATGTTAACTGCCATCAATGATGAGACAAATTCGGTCGGTGAGGCAGTCGATTCAACATAGGGTAAACTTTGGAAGGATGTCGTGGTTGAAGAGATGGAATCTTTGTACAAGAATGAGACATGGGATTTAGTCAAGTTAACTAATGGAATAAATATCATTGGTAGAAAGTGGGTTTTAAAGAAGAAGATGAATGTTGCAAGACAAGTCGAGAAGTTCAAATATTGACTGGTAGAGAAAGGATATTCCCAAGTCGAAGGAGTCGACTTCTTTGATATTTTTTCCCTTGTTGCAAAAATAACTTCCATTAGAGTACTAATGTCTCTCGCTGAAGCATTCGATCTGGAGACAAAACAGATGGATGTAAATACAATGTTCCTACATGGGGACCTATAAGAAGAAATCTACATGAAATAGCCTGAAGGATTTGTAGTAAAGGGAAAGCAAGAGTTGGTGTGCAAACTCAAAATATCCCTTTATGGTATAAAGAAATCACCAAGGATGTGGTACCATAATTTTGACACATAGATCCTTAGTTTTGAATTTGTGATAACCAAAGATAATCACTGCATATGTTCCAAGTAAGAAGGTGGGTGTTTCATA